>DWPT01002428.1:0-16190 GCA_018251895.1 Agathymus mariae mariae | reverse complement strand
AGCAGCGCCGTCAACAACAACCGGTACCGGTGAGACATGGACATTCGACATGATTTTCGTCTTGTCCATGTTCATCTTAAGACCCACCCGTTGTGAGGCATAAAAATAAAATATTGTTGCTTACGGACCTGATATTCTTATTGAAATTAAATATTACTTCCTTGGCTGATAGAAAGCTTCGTGTGGAAACCTGCATACTATATAGAGCTCTACTTGTTCTCAAGTGTGTTTGACTTGGTATAATCCCTTCACATTGTGAAGATATACGAGCCCAGTGGTGGGTGATTAATGGAAGATCGAAGAAGTAAATTATGAGTTTCAGAAACTCTTTTTAGGATAATAAACATTTTAGTAATGAAAAACTATCTGAAAAGTTGACTTTCTTAGTTTCATCTCCTATATATCACACGTAGGCTGGTATTTTTTTTTTAAATTTAAGTGGTACCAAGCTGGAACTATACACTTTCAAACAAAAAAGGTTTCCAAATCGGGGAATAAATGAGTTCTGAGGTAACAAACATAAAAAATACAAACGAATTAAGAAACTACTACTCTCGTGAAGTCGGTGAAAATAAAAACAGAGTGTGGCAACATTCTGATTTCTATGGTAGCTTCGGTTCGTTCCAGTATGGCTTAATCAAGGCAATAGTTTCTATACAATTAATATATTCATTTTGTTTATGCTTTCCACGTAGCTAAATTATTAACCTCTTAGTTTCCTTGTCCACATAATTATATTTTGTTATGTGATTTGCAGATTTTTTTTGCCAAGTATGTTTATGAATTTATTTATTTATTTAAAGGTAACTGCACTAATCTCTTATTTTAAATTTAAACGTCAAGTGCGAAGTAATAATATTTTTTTTGTAATATATGTTTAACACCCTCTGTAAACGAAAATTAAACGCAATTTGAAAATTTCTTAGCATGACAGTTAAAAAATAAATTTATTCAAGCTCTGGTTACAAATCTATACTAATATTGTAAAGAGGACTATATTCAATATTTAAATTAATTTAATATTTTATATTTTTGTAACCATTTTAAAGGTATATTATACAGTATGAACATAGGTTGTATAATTAATTGTTTAAACCGAACGAAGTCGGTACGAGTCGCTTGTCAAATATGAGCATTATAATTATACCACCCGCTTATAAGTGGTTCTCTGGCACTACAACCAAAGCACTTTAAAATATTCCACGTTTCATCCTAGAAGCAAGGTAGATAATCTTAAAAGTAATGAATAATGATACCGAACCCAAAGACCTCCAGTAGGAAGAATCTGGCGCCTTTCCAGTTGTTGTGTGTTGGCTTAGACTCGGTAGGAGGTCCACATACCTCTATTAATCCTGAAGACGTACATGAATTCGAATAGTAGTGATTCTACTCCAGACTAAGCAGGCACAGTCGCAGTTGCCAGGTGTTGTTGAAACCTACATACTTGAGAGTTCTCCATGAAAATCTCAAAGGTATGTGTAGTCGGCCAAACGTAGAGCGTAGCAAAGTATCACCGTAACCGCTGTCATTGTGAAAGTCGACCCCCACCCAACGGTGGGGCGATATCTGTTGTAATAAAGTACTCCAGATCATTTTACATAAGCTTTTAAACTTGTCAAATCAATTTATTAGTATCATGTACGCTAAACCAAATAACATGTTCAGTTTACGCGATGCTATAAAATAAAATCCTCATACGATTTACAATTGAATTACGATCATTATTGATGTGGCTATAAATCTTGGTTTAACGAATTTTGTTTGTTTTTTCTAATGAATAATATAAGATCATGGAAGCAAAACCTTTATGTGAACCTTTTAATATTTTTAACTATTTTAAACACGTTCTTGAGAGGGAATCTTGAGAGTTAAAACTTGTTGACCGGATTTTGCACTAGCCAAGGCCGCAGCCATGGGTTTTATTCAAAGCAGGTATCTTTCTCCCGCTGTTCTAAAATAACAAATTAAGCTAGCGATATATCATCAGAGCGTAAAATATGACATAAATATCTTTTACTAAAACAATCGTACGCATCCTCGCATACTTACCCACCAATGAATTGGCGTTTGGTACCACTGTATGTGCTGTGACTTTTCTTGTAGAAGCATATGTTTGCTAACTCTTGCTGACCAGTTCTTAGGAGTCATCATAATCATAACTTACGGCTCTTTCCGTTTCAAAGCTGGGTTTTGGTGTTCAATTCATAAAATGAGGGTATAAGGTGATTAATAGCACTGTCTCCTATTTTCGTTACACTGTCATAGGGTGACGTCTATTGCAGGCCAAAAACACTATGAAACCACGTGTTAATACGTATAATGTAACATGTACTGATAACTACATGGCAATGATAAGTTTTCATTGATCAGAAAGCACCAGTGACCACTAATACCCGGGGATAAATATAACAGACAAAAGATGTAAGGCGCTACATCATTACATAAATGTAATGTAAGTAATGGCGTCGAGTCGCCTGTTTTGAAGGTTGCTGAGCTTTGTATCGGCCAGCTCGATAACTCGAGGGTACTTATTCATCGATCAAGATTGTTTACCTGCTGAGCTAGCAGCCATCGCTTGTTCTCATAGGTAGCTGTAAAATGTTTTAACTTCTTTTAGTTGCAATGTTGAAAGGTACTTAGTCTGTAAACGGCACGGCTACTTGATATTTATGATTTAGGTTTACTGGGGATCAGTAATCTGCAAGCGATGTTGTCCGCTATCTCAATTGTTGTGTAAATAAATAAGATGTCTTTGTTATTGGCGCTCACAACCGAATCAGTGTTCCTAATTAATGTTCATAAACATAACACATCACTGCTGAACAGCAAACGAGCCAACACTTCCTTTACTTTTGTTGGAAATTATTTATGTTCCTCGCTAGCTTATCAGCTTTATTCTCAAAAATGTTAACAAGTACGAGTTTCGGTTGTGGTGTTCGAGAGCCAGTGCGCCAGCTACTTCTGAGTAAAAGATGTGTTTGGGCTTACCATAAAAATTACTATATTTTAAACTTCTCATGTCGATTCATAGAGCCATCGTCAAAAGTAGGAAAAAAAAACTAAATGTTACGTACAGTTCTTTGTTTAATAATTTATTTATTTACTTGTCGTTGTTATTCGTCAAAATAACATTAACGTCACATTTTTTGTTAATGTTACTTTTTGTTAACTGTACGTATACAAACAGTCACAAGATATTAATAATATCCATGATATATTCATATCTTACAATTTACTCGGCTCAAATTCCCACTCCTTGAACTCCTCGTGACCTACAAGAATATGATTATCATTAGTGACACGTAAAAGACGTAGATAAGTAACATTATTCAATCATTAAAAATAAAGTCTGTAATGTAAAAATTATAGCCATTTATGAGATTGATTCTGTCGATGTCTGTAATAAATGGAACCAATCTAACAAAAAAAAATATAGTCAAAATATAGCAAAACACTGTTTAGGTCAACAGGTGGCAAGATGCGTACCGTACAAATCACCTAGTGGACATGGATGGTTACGGACGGCTGCTGCAAACTGGCAGGCTGCTGGCCGTTGCCGCGCAAATAAGAATCTGCGATGTTGTGACACTACAATTTTGGCACCGAAACCGAAATAGTCAGCCGCCAAACGACTCGTCGTGTTCCAGCTGGGGGCTTGAGAGACAGTACTTTCTTTCTTATCTTCTTCTCATTTCCTGGCCGACAACGCATCAGTGGTACCTTTGGTCTTGCTGATGTCCATGGACGACGGTGATCACTTACTATCAGGTGACTCGTCTGTTCGTTTGTTGGCCATTACCATAAAAAATAATTTTGAGTACGGCATTAATTCAAATATATTGTAATTTACATTTCATTAAGCCAAAACAGTGGGCTGTGATGTTGATTGTGACGTGTCGCTATCAAAACAAAGACTGAGTGTAAATCTACGAATGTCTTCTAATAGGAAAAGGTTCTCAAATTTACATTGATTTTTCTACATCATAAAACACTTAATTATGAGTATTTTAAAATTAATAATTTAATTGTAATCTTATTTTTGATAAAGATATTTAAAATTGATTTTGGATACCTAATTATTTGAAAAACGAAATTAAAAAGTTCTTATTACGAATCTCTATGAATATAACGAATAATATATCTATTCGTATACACCTACGAAAAAACCATCCATTAGTCCTGTATACACAGGATGTCACTACAATACAATACAAGTCGAATCTTGTAAACTATAATTTTCTTCATAATATTTATATGATCAGGATAAAAGAAAATGTTGCCATTGATTTAAGTCACTTTTCACATTGACAAATACTATAATAAAAACTGATCGCAAAATTTTAATGGACTTTTATTATGATTTTCTAAAGTATATGCAAATATTTTCTTTAGTGCACCCTGTTTTAGCCCTTAACAAAATGGTAGTTCGTCCTAACCGTACAGAATATTACATATTTTACTATATAATACACATTCTTACGATATTTGCCAATATTTTGAAACTATTATTTGGCAGTCAACGATTATTTTATTCATAAAACTATTATTTTAATAAAGTTAAAATATACTTCAGATACTAAGCGTTGTAATAACGTTGCAAAGTAGGTGCTAAATATATTCATTTGCCACTAGCCATAACTACATAAAAACAAAATATTTTTATTAGTAATTGTTGTTATTACGTAATGTATTTTTTTATCACGCCTTGATATACGATCATCTGTTAGTTGAATAGCAAACTTTGTAAATGCTCCAATAACTTATATTGTAATGTTGGCAAAATGTATTAATATTGCAATATTGTATAAATTACCGAAAAATTAGGCACTATTCGAAACTTCAAAAACTATAAAAATATATTTTTAAATAAATACTGATATTTAATTTTAAATTTGTATTAAGGACTATCTTTTTAAATTGTATCAATATTGTATAGTGTTACTTGAATACTAAAATTAAAATAAAATTCAAAATACATACACACATATTTAAAAGCTAAAGGCTTATTAGTTTTGATATTTTATTACCAAATCACACAATTTGATTAATACACGTATCGCCTTGCGTAAGCTATGAAATTAATATATTCAATTCAGTGAAGCATTTTAGAATCTATTATTTATTTTGTATTTTATTTGTAAATTGTTATCTGAGATATTCTGAAATATTTTTATTAAGTATGGTCACGAAATATGAAAATAGTTTCCGTTGATTTATTTAACGAAATATCGGCAAGTAAAATTATTGTTGTTAACTATTTCTGATTATTTTTCCCCTCTTCAAAAATTTCCTCTTGGCAAATTACGGGTTATAATATCTAGTCATTGTGAAGCATGGCAACATTTTAAAAAGAAAGTGAAGTGAAAGAAATGAATTTACGAGAATAGGTCGCAAGTCGCATAGATTTTTGGTTGATTTCCTTTACACTTTACGTTATTATTCTCCTTAACATCTAATAAACTACCATTTATTTGTGTTCCCGATTACGTTTTGATTCAACGGTCTCGGAACTGTACCACCGAAAACAGGATAAGTACGAGAGTGAACAGCATCTTATTGATTTTCTTTCCTTGCATATGCTTTCAACCAACGCGACCTGAACATAACGCTATAACTACAGTATACATGGTTTAACTAGAGCAAATTCTTCTTTCGAACGAAACAAAGCGATATAGTGAAATTTAGAACAAATCGTGACTAACTTGCCTTTCAAAATGATGGCAAATCCGCTCGACTCGATGAACGCGAATCAGCCCACGCAAAATGGTAGTAAGTTGCAGCCGTGCAACAATGAATCCAAAACTAATTTAATAGTGAATTATTTGCCACAAACAATGACCCAAGAGGAAATTAGATCTTTATTCTCCAGCGTCGGCGAAGTCGAGAGTTGCAAGCTGATCAGAGACAAGGTAACCGTGTTCCCGGACCATATCCTCAACGGGCAGAGCTTGGGCTACGCCTTCGTCAACTACCACAAGGCAGAAGACGCCGAAAAGGCCGTGAACACATTGAACGGTCTACGCTTGCAAAATAAGATCATAAAAGTGTCTTACGCCCGTCCCAGCTCCGACGCAATAAAGGGAGCCAACTTGTACGTGTCGGGGCTTCCAAAGCATATGACTCAGCAAGATTTGGAGAAACTCTTCTGTCCATACGGCACCATCATCAGCTCCCGCATTCTTCACGAAAATATGAACGTGGGACATTTGATGCAAGGAGGTATAGAAGACCACTCCATTCAGGGTCCGTCTAGAGGCGTTGCATTCATCCGCTACGATCAGCGCTGCGAAGCGGAGACGGCGATTCGCGAGCTTAACGGCACCATTCCTCCAGGTGGCACTGGGCCAATGACAGTCAAATGTGCAAATAACCCTAGCAACCAGAACAAAGCATTGGCACCACTCGCTGCATACCTCGCCCCGGCGGCCGCCCGACGCTTCGTGGGACCAGCTGGTAAGGCTCTGCTTGCTATTAACAAAGGCCTGCAAAGATTCTCTCCACTTGCAGATCCCCTTATTCAGGGTAATGCTCTGGGAGGATCTGGCTGGTGCATTTTCGTGTACAATATAGGAGCTGATACAGAGGAAAGCATTCTCTGGCAACTTTTTGGCCCATTTGGTGCCGTCCAGAGTGTTAAAATAATCAGGGACCCAGCAACCAACAAGTGCAAGGGGTACGGTTTTGTAACAATGACTAATTATGATGAGGCAGTTGTTGCAATCCAATCATTGAATGGATACTCCCTTAATGGTCAAGTGCTGCAGGTCAGCTTTAAAACAAATAAGAGTAAATCCTAAGTTTTCAATATCTAGTCAATAAATTATAGCTAATGCTTAAATGTTGATCATAACTCAGTCGTGGTTTGTCACCAGGGCATATGGTTTTATTTAATTATTGCATAGGAAATAGATGGTGGTGCAAATCTAATAAAATACCAAGTTGAGACCAGTGTTCATATGTAACGAGTACAAACCATCATTTCACAAAAACTTAACATCACAATAGCTTATTATGACAAGAAATATGGCAGCAAGCAATGATTTTGGCACAATTATGCCATAATGAGAGCTTTACTTTATGTAGCTCTTGCATTGTAATAGTCTAGAGATCATGGTGCCCATAAGAAAATTATGTCTCAAAATAGATATACTAGGATTGATTTAATTATAGGCAATCATAGTTTTTTTTTTTTTCATAAAACTAAATTTAATTTGGAAATCCTCAATTCCAAATGACTGACATTAAAGATGCTATTATTTTATAAAGTAACTTATTTATATTTAATTGTTTTGTAATAATTTGATTCATAGCTGTATAAAGTAAACTTTGTGAGGTGAAAAAAGCATTCCTTAGAAAATAGATGTGCCTCAAATTATTACAAGAAAATTGTCTATGATCTGTAAGTCCTTACAGATGCTAGATAATTGTTTAAAAATGTAAGTGTTTACAAAAATGACTATAATTATAATTATCCCATCAAACAAGACAGATGACAAGCAATATATTTAATTTTTTTATGAGAATCTACAGTGCAATATTAAAAGATTACTCTAAGTAAAAATATAAAAGAAAGATATTACTAATATATGTATATGAAAAACTGTGCAATTATACCACACATCTTTATAGATATTTGGATACCTGCAATAATTAAAAAGAAAATATATTATTAGAAATACATTATAAATATTTACAACTGTGTTTTTAGACTACCAAAGATGTCATAGAACTGATTTAATCGTTAGATTAAATTAGCGGCAAACTGAGACACTAATTTTAAGCAATATCTTCCATACAGGCTTTTATAAATTGATATAAGGATGACCGTACCATTAGTGATTATAATTATTGGAGTAATTAATGGTATATTACTCAGAACTTGGAGCTTGACTCATGCACAAAATGATTAGTAAGTGTGATGAATAAAACAATCATTAGTATGTTTAAAGGCATGATGTTTCAAATTAGTTGTTTTCATGTATAATAATTTTTTGCAATAATTTGCACATTTTGATCTGAAGGTGGTTTATTGTGACTACTCGAAAATGGCAAATTATGATATATGGGCCATGACAAGATAATATAACTATAGTGTCTGATCAACATTTTTCAAAGTTTTGTATTGTCTCGATAATCAAATGCATCCATTAATTGGGCACATTTTTACTGTTGGATTGGCAGTCAAGATAGTGTTGGGGTTGGGGAGTGAATATGTCTAAAGGCATCCATTTTGAAATTTACGATTAGTTATTTCTCAGATATTCTCTAGCTGTAATATGGGTTTCGGTGCGGGTGGTATGTCTAATTGGTTACATTGCAATGTCCCTATATGACATTATGATGGAAACTGCAGAATGTTTAACTTTCGTGGCATGATATTGTCTCTCTAATTCATTTGATTGTGTAATCACTATTTATTATAACATTTAAGTATGTAATGTATAATTCATAATTTATTCTCGTATTAGATAATAGAAATATTTATAGATTTCATTTGATGTTATAATTAATATATTGTATTTAGAGTAAGTTTTAAAAAATTAGTTCAGTAAATTTACTCAACAATTGAATGTTTATATCCACTTCATTATTTATATGTATAACCAATATAATGATATATATTCGTATTTTGTAGTTTCTGTCACTATTATAGTTAAATTATTTGATAGGTAAAATGATTAGATGCATATCATATAATGGAGTATATGACGTTGGATCTTCTCTTTGCTCGTATGTAATGCATTTTGTCTTAAGTATTTGTTTAAAATGTAATACTGATAAGTATAAATGTTTCATAAGTGTAATAATATTTATTTAAAGTACTTAACTACACGGAACTAGTCAGTTATAATTTTGCGCAACATTAAATCTTTAAGTACCTTTACTTAAGTATTTAAAAAAAACTGTGTTCTCTAATATAAATGTAGTCCTTTAGGATTTGTGTTAAATTACGTTGGTGTGGTGTTTCTTTAATTTAAGTATAAATATGATACCATTGTGGAACACACGGTAACAAAATAACGAATGGTGTGTACAACTAGTCACAGCTAATATGTACCTCTCAGTAATTTAATATTTTAAGCCATTCCAAATCTTTCATCGCGAATACAAAAGAAAAGAGAGACTGAGGAAAAGACAATGTACATTATTTATTTGTAATAATTTAGTTCCAGCAAATGGAAACCATAAGATGTGAAACAAAACTTTGTTTCACCGTACAAAGCATTGTATGCATGGTACCTATTTACTGGGCAACTGATTACTTACAAGTCTGTGCGTTTTCTACACATATAGTGATATGTAATGAGACGGTAATAAAATTAATTAACCATACGCAATACAAATGGGAGCCCCGTATATTTCAATCGTAAATTTTTGCCTGAAAATTACACACCACGTTTAAAATTTACTCTCAGACTTTCTAGTTTTCAGAAATCTGATGTGACTTGACCATTTACCACGTATGCCAAACGTAACAATGTTTAATATCCTTTAACAAATCGCCCTATTTAGATCGAACTAACTGCAATCGAAAGCGCTAAGCCGATTAGATTTCCATAATTCATTCTGGCGACTCTGTAAAGTTCAGGAATGTGTAAAATTAAAAGTATTAATCTGATCGTAATTTCTCTTGAAAGTCGTTCATAATAAATAGAAATTTACGACCTAACTTCACTTGTTATCTTATTTTTAAATATCATCGTACAGACGCTTTACCTATATTTTGCGATTTATTGATTTTTACAGAAACTGATACGGGATAAGAAATACATTTTGTATTAAATAAATAAATAAACGTTTCCACACTCACACTCCCGCTGTAGGATATCCTGTTTGCAGGTGGCATTGACATACACAAATATGACGTCACAAACACCAATGACCCGAGAACAAACATTTATCTGTCACATAAATGTCTGCCCCGGCCAGGAATCGAACCCGGGACCCCTCGTGCAGCAGACAGGGTCACTACCAACTGGGCTATGAGGTCGTCAATAGTCGTATTGTCTCTAGACCATAATTTTTAGTTGTATAATTATACAAAATTGCCACTTTATTCATCAAGCATATACATGAAAAACAATTTACTCAATTCTAGACATTTTACAAAAGTTGTGTTCGATTGTTACAAAATGGAGGTTTCCTTCCTTTTTTATACTTGATTTTGATTGTGATCGCTGTCTGTCTGTCAATCCGATTGTAGTACATTTTCGATTGAAATACTGAAGTTAATGAGGTCAATAATATAAAATAACATGGATGATATCATCATTTTTATATTGCTGATTTTAAAGTAATGTTTTCCTATACTAAAAATTTATCACTACTCGTTTTCTAGACTACAATTTTAGGAACCGGTTATATTAAAAAGTCCTGCTGTCTACCGATCTACAATTTCAGTTTAATAGGAAACGCGAAATATTTTTTTTTATTCATTAAGCGTTTCTTTTTTCTTGCTCTTGTTAGAATCTCAGTAAACAAAAGTCACAGGTTGTACAAAGTGGGAATGTGCAGGTAAATGAAGGCACTTGTCTCGCAAAGGCTGGCAGCCTCGATGCAATGAATACCTTGTGAGGGAACCTTTAGTCTAGACGGCGTCTGATCAGACTCTATAGGATTTGAGCGAGCGTCGCTCGCGGAACAAAAGCGCCTTTATGAGTTGACATGCGGTTTCTTAAATTTATTACTGTCTACGCTGGGACTAGAATCTCCCGAGATTAGAACTAAGGAATAGTCGGGCTTTTGATGACTCCGTGGAAGAGAAAAGTAATAATTGAAAAGATTTGGAATCGCTTGTTTATAAATAGTTTGTGTTGTGTCGTCCCCGAGTTGATTCGTTACATTTGCTTACCGAATAAAAGAACGTCTGTTAAAAGTCAACACAGTAGGGTCAATGGTGAAACTGTCTCGTCCGATTTCAATGCGGATTTACCCCTATTGACTTGTAATTCAAAACTGAGACAACAAAAGACTCGATGCCTACTGTGTACGGGTTTAGTGAAATCAATAATAATTGTACAAGTCGTCTGTCGGTATTTGCGATTAATTTGCTACGAAGCTTATTATATACTGTGTTGACGCGTCCAATACACACCTGTCCTTTTTATTGTTTTGTTCTGGTTTTCTATTTCGTGGTATTTTGTGTTTAGTGTAGTCTCAGTGTAATATTTTATTAACTAACATTTTTTCTCGATTTTTAGTGTTTATTTAACTTAACCACATCTAACAAATTAATTGTCTTTTTTTGTTTGTTCTGGGCAGGTTCGGGTATTGTAAGGTTTTGGCCTAGGTATAGCTAGCATTTTAAGACAGAGTACAAATCGACGAATGTATTGAAACAAATTTGGCTTACTTACCAATAACTTGAAATGTCAACGAATGTAATCTGACGTAGGAAATATTGAAATAGACATTAAATATCGACATTAGCAATAATGTATTTAAAATATTCTTTCATTTTATACCTGGAACCTATATATTCCTAATCCTTGTGAAATGCTGAGTTAACAGCTGTTGTAATGTTTAACGTACTTGGCTTGGTTATAATAAAGTTAATATTATTCTCAAGTTTTGCGTTTGTGACCGATCTTGTTGGGCGATGAGGCGTTCCATTCGCTGCTCAGTAGTAATAATACAATGCGACTGTGGTTTTAATGGTCAGGAAAGCTTTTCAATTTAATGTTTAAAATCATCCACCAGTACTAACGATGTCTTAATTATCTTCAGAATGCTTTCTACAGTAAAATAATATGAATATATAGTAAGTATTTAATCATTTATCACATGCTATTTCATTATAACCATAAACAAGATCCATTAAACTCCTACTGTTGTTTCCTATTTGTTTTAATTATGTTGCTTTTTAGATAAAGAGTTTAAGCCACAATGTGCCATGTCACTGATATGAAAATACATTAACCCTTATATGTTTGGAAAATTAAATGAATATTACTGTTACCTACATTTTTGAAATGTTGGTGTTGGACTATACTGAAGTAAAAATATAAATTGTCTCTAGCTAGTCGCTGGTACCAATATTTATTTATCGCTACAACCGATATACTGTTCGACTAGTGAGTTCGGGTTTCTCCTAGTGGTTAAGGACGCCACGCTGGCCATGTGCAGAATGGCAATCTTTATACAGCTTCGAGTACGGGAACACGTGAAACGTGGTTTTTTCACGATTTTTGTCTTTGCTAAAGCAAACAATAAGTGATTTCTAATACGCATTTAACTTTTGAAAAGTTTCAGGTGCATGCGTCCTTCGTCATATGCATCACTGCTGCGTATGTTTTATTTTTTACTGTTATTAATGTATTACATTTTTATTATGTCCATGTACCAATTCTACAATGAAGGGCGCACGCAGTGAGTAAAATTTATTTCACCCTACAACAATAAAAAATGGCGCTACTCTGTTACTTTAACAACGAAAACAGACAAGCATCACACTGAAATAAATAAGGGGCCCGAATAACAGATATCTGGCACACCAAAATCTTTGTGCGTAGGGGTGTGCTATTAAATCTCCACCCCCGGGGTCAACGAACCTTCGATTCACTGGCAACGTGACGTGTTACGGGCGAAGGGATTCAGATCACCCTTCGATTTATCCCGTGAATTTTGTTATTATCTCTTTTTATAACAGAAGAGGTCATTGACTGAGATATGCACTTGCTGTTTTTGCATATTTAACGTCCAAGTATTCGGAACAGAATAACCTAACTACAAAATAATGTTAGTGTCAGGGTTAACGAAATAATCATGAACTGGGTATTCAGACATAATTTACTTAATAATACCACATTAGCCTTTTAAAATCTTAAACATCTAGTCTAATCAAAAATCACTGGTGGCTTAGCGCCCAATTTTGTGCGGCATCAGTTCATTGAATAGCATTTGGACACATGAATTTGGGTTACTTACGACTGCTACAATTTTAGATAGTCAAGGTAAGGAGGGATCTTTAAAATAGTTTTCTTAGTCAAGTATAGCCTGTTCAGCGCCAGCTTTTCTCGACAAGGTGCAGGGTGCTTGTACTATCTATTGACATAATATTTATATGATATCACAAACATAACTTCAGTCTACTCGCATATCTGTTACAAATAATGCGAGATATATGGGATATTTTATGATACCTATATCAACATTCTCGATTTAAAGGTACCCTTTAGTAAAATTCATGTTATTGAGATCATCTATTGTTTATTAGCCTTTATATTATAATCAATGCTCTTATAATCTTGACGTGAACGGGTAAGTGATTCGTTCAATAAATTAACGCCTGAGTAAAGTTCCGTAGCAGAATTTAACTCCGTCCTATTTATCGACCAGGGGTATCTCGATTTACATCAATATCTAGTCAGTGTAGGAACGCCATCAAACAGAACATTATTGCTGTTGTTAATAATTAATTAGTTATAACCGTCGGGCCACCGATTCGGGAATTTCTAATGAAACTAGAAAAGCTACATAAGTTGAATTAAACATTTTCTAGATTATCTTTTATCGGAGTCTGATTATCCATTTATTTTTAAAATCTACTTAGATCAGTATAATCGTTCCACAGTTTAAAATCAGATTAATTTTATATACACCAAGTCTAGCACCCGTTAAATGGCCAACGGACCTCTTCGTTAATTATTATCCAATACGATTACAGGCGTTGTGAAATAGTAACATATTATCTTTTATAGAATACATTCCACTTTCGCTATTCTATTTTGTGGGCCTGACCGATAATGGTACGTTTGTGTCATGTATATCGGATATTAGGGGTTTTTACACACGCAAAACAATATTGTATTTATATTGCAGCGCACAGGCTATTATTATATACACTGGACAGTGTGCGTATTATATTCTATGCATTAGAACATAGAGTAGTGTATATAAATTAAAATGATTGACTTACAAAGAATAGAGGTCTATTCCTACACAACAGTGCTGTCAATCGCGGGGAAAATCCCCAGTTTGCGAGGAAGTAAGATATAGCGCAGGGAGAGCACGGGGAATGACATAAATTGGGGGATTTCGGGAAATCTAGACCAATTTTTTCTGTAGGATATATCTATTTCATGTTCCGTAATACTTACAACTAAATAATCACGTTCAGGCTTGGCAATTACAGCTAGACACTACTAGCATCATGTTCAATGATTACAACAATCAAATACCTGCGCAACTGTGATTAGAATAGGATTTTGTATTTTTTATACAATCATTAATTCATTTTTTGATTGTCGTTTTTTTAAACTGGTGTGTACGGTTGAATATACACACCAATTTAAAAACACATAGGTCATACATATAACTACACAGGTCAACAAAAATAATTTTATTTCAGTTATTTTTTATCAAATGATTACATTTAACTAATTTTGTATAAAACAATGATTTTATTCCAAAAATGTTATATGAGGGAATTTGTGGGGAATTAATTAAACGCGGGGAATTTCGGGGAATTACACTGATGTGCGTGGGGAATCGAGAATTTTTTTATTGGCAGCACTGTACACAATATACATGTCAATTTTTGATGTCAAAATTGATAAATTTACTTTGTTGTCAGTCAAGTAATCCAGTGTTTAGTATTGTATTGTTAAAAAGAAATATCATTTTATTCAATTTATTTACAAATTGTAAATGCATTGAATGCATTAATATTATTTGAAAGTAGTCTTATTTACTTTGTATAAAAAACAGTAATAGTTATGCTAATATTGGAGTCAAAAATCAGAAACAGATGTTACCTTGACGAGGGGCACGTTGCTACGTTTAACGTACATTGGTACTTTACGTGGATTAAAAATCAAAAAGTGGTGTTACAGTACAACACCTACTGAATATGGAATCGTTGTCGAAACAGGAACTGATATCGACGATAACCAAACAAGCGGATCAAATTAAACGTTATGAAGCTCGACTCCGAGGTAAGTCATTAGTATATTTTATTTTGTAATACAACCGGGGACTTGTTGGTAGTTGTGTTTTCTGACTTTCTCAGTTGCAGTAGTTAACTAGAAACCTGTAATATACACATTTTGGGTCAAATATTGTAATGACAAAATTTGTAATTGCTGCTAGCTTCGCCCCAGAGTTTGATAGTGTTTGCCAAGCTTGACCTAGCTTTGTGTAAATAAATTAAACCTTTATCTCTACAGCCTAGTTATGGTCCTCCCAATCAAATGAAGGTTTAACTATCTTTATTTATTTATGTAATGATGTTAAATCCATATAACCATATATGGGATTTCATTTCAATCTGGAATGGTGACATTGGCATCAGTTGAAAAAGTTCCTTGGAGCACTCACTCAGTATTTTTATATAGTTAATCAATCTTATCTTTTTTTAGTTCAAGTGGGTTGGAAAGGTTTTTTGTATCACTACATTGTCATTATACATATCACATTGTTTTCTATTTTACTCTAAAAGATGTAAAATGTGATTACCTGTTTCATTGTTAATGAAGCACTTGAAGCCTAAAAGATTGTGATGGTCTTTAGTATCAATATGTGGTTCATAAATAATGTTGGTTTCCAATGTTCACTTTGTTTATTAAATAATCATACAAAAAGAAAGTCTTAATATTTGAAGTATAGCCCATCATATTCTATGGTTTTAACCCAACGTTCAGCAAGCTCTTTGAGACCTTGGTAAAACCATTCTTTGGGCTTAGATGAAAAAAATAGTTGTACTGCAGTTTCAACATCTCCTTTGAATTCAAATTTTTTCACACGCAATAATTTCACCATGGATCTGAATAAATAGTAATCTGACAGTGCAAGGTCCAGACTAAATGCTGGATGTGGTAGGAGTTCAATACCACCAAATTCTTTGATCTTATTCCGCGTAACTTTCACAGTATGTGGTTTAGCATTGTCTTGTTGTAAGAGAACTCACTTTCGGTTAACTAGACCTGGATATTTCTTCGATAAAATATCATACATTTGCATCAGCTGTCCACTATATATCTCGGCATTGATAGCTTGACCATCTAGAATGATTTCAAAGTAGACTAAACCTTCATAATTCCACCAAACACACGACAAGACTTTCCGCTTGAATCAACCTCTTTTTGCAACGGGTTCTGATAATTGTTCTTTGTGTAACCACTGATTTTCCATGTTCGGGTTGTTTAGATAAATCCATTTTTCATCGCAAGTAACAATGCGTCTAATAAAAC
>DWPT01002427.1:0-16191 GCA_018251895.1 Agathymus mariae mariae | reverse complement strand
AATATTTCTTTGGCCTCGTTTCATATTTTTTTCCTGTTTCCTTCGCAGTTATGGTATATTATTCTTTCGTTTCCTAAACGATCATTTACAAAACTTTCATGATATGTAAAACGATAATTCACCGTACCGAAAAATATTTCAATTTCAAATTTAAATTTTGTTACTGTTATAGACTCGGCTACAAGGATTAACTCTATCGCAGTGAGTATGTCATAACACCAACAATGACATCTCAATAATTAAGAGCGATGATTGAACTCAGAACACTTAGCTGGGTGGGCACTTTTATTAACAAGTGAATCAGTAAAAAAGCTTTTTAAAAAAAATTTAACTAACTTCAAAAAGAGTTACAATAACATTGTATTAAAAAGTAAAATTAAATTTAAGTAAAATAATCTTATGTAATATCATATTCTGAAATCGGTGCTCTTCTATACCTTAAAAAAAGAATCATCAAAATAGGTCTAAATCAATAAACACAGACCTCTTCCTTCTTCTCTTCCTATTTTGAAGTCAGTTAAAAAGAGATTTATTTCGTTATTGTTATTAATTATGAATTGAGAGTTTTGTACTCTTCTTTTCAAATAACATTACAAAAACCATTTGGATCCACCATTGGGTTTGCGGTTGCTGATTGCTTAGGATCAATGATCCTTAATTAAATGCTACGTTAGAAACTACTATGACTACCTATACTGTGTGATAGACAAAGGGTACAGTATTATTTGTTTATTTAACGGTTTTCATGTAAAGTATACATAACATACATACAGTAACATAAATTCATATTCTTAGTATTTACCAAATTTTTTTAAAATATTTTATGTTCATAGTAAGGATTCATTATTTTATTTTACTGTTATCCTCAGGTCACAGAGTGAACAATTTCATTGGAAGCGATTTATTGGATTCCTCTTGTAAAAGCAACCTTTGCCCTCCTTATTAGGTCTTCATGGATTTCTAAACTTAACTCCCTGGAGAGATCAAACAAGGATGTGATGGCGAATACTATGCGCTTCGAATATATATTTTTAGCCGACAACGCATCAGTGATGCCTTTGTGTTGCTAATGTACATGGGCAACAGTGACCACTTAGCATTAGGGGACTCGTTTGCTCATTTAACGGCTGTTTATATTTAATACATATATTATAAAATTTGCCGCTTTTGAAGCACGGTTGCTTCAATGAAAACCGTGGTTGAGATTTTGGATCAGATGTGAAGAAATAAGTATTTGAACGTTTTTGGAAAATCGACTCGGAAGGGAAATCGGAATCGTAAAGGAAATAAAAGTTGTTGTTGTTTTGGTTTCTTGGTTTACAATAATTAAACACCGTTTTAATGTATTATGAAAATTCACCTTTAAGATAATAAGGTATAAAAGTTTGTTTAAAAATCCACTAATTTTGAAGCAAGCTCTATGACAATCAGTGTTTAGTTTTATGAAACACCTTCTTCTGATTGAAGTAGCAATTCTATATGAAATAAAAATTTATTAAAATAAAATAATATCTATATATTAAAATAATTTCATCTTTCAATTTTTCTAACATCTGCCCCAAAGCCCCAATCTGAATATTTCTCATTAACATTAAAATGCAACAGAGTATTATTTGTTCTTTTTCTTTATAAATGTTTTACTTCATTAGATTTTGTTTTATTTCACAATGATTTAACTTATCTTAAATGGTTCCTTACAGCCACGGATCAAATATATTTGAAACATATCATCATAATGGTGCTCTACAACAAAAATAAAAAAATTACCAAGTCATTGTTCAAAACTAGATTCTCTTTTTCAGTATATAATGAGATTACTAAAGAAAAATAAAATTTAATACATAGAGAACTTTGACAATATCACAGATGTTTATTGAAAATGGGAAAATAAATTAAAAAGTATTTCCGAGCGGCAAAAATCACGGGCTACAGCGTAATATTATGTTTGGATCTTTATAAAAACAACGGTAACAAAAGATGAATGATATTAGGAACTGACAACTAATCCAGGATATTAGAGAGTATGCAATAGATGTCAAATTAGGGAAGGATGGTAACATTGTATAAAAATTGTGAACTTTTCTGAAAGAAGTCATCAACAACCGATTCGTTCCGACTAAATAACGAAGTAAGTCGTTATATACCAGTAGTTATGTGTTCAGATACACACGAATCATTTAGTGTTTTGACGTTAACAAGTTTATATTAGGCTCAGAATATAACAATTAATTGTGTATCCATGTATCGATATATATACTTCATCTATTTATACCTAAGATAAACAGGTGGATAGTATCTGTACGGATATTGAAATATGGTTATCTATCAAGTTTAGGTGTCCTTAAAACACTATGCACAAAATTAGAACAGTATGTGGCGGTAACAGCCCAGATACACCAGAATGTATCAGTTTGATACACTACTAACGTCGAATTTACTTTGTACTCATCTCACTCACCCTTCCTCTTATACTTAGTTCTTATGAGATACGTATTTTTGAAAGCAAGTTCAGGTGTCGTTCGAGAGTTTGAGCAGGAAAATATTGAAATAGCATGAAAATGTACACCGAACATTAAGGAAGGAGGAACGGAGGAAGCTTAACGAAGTGAGATTAGACTTAATTAGATTTATGTAAAATAAAGAACATACAACAAATAAATGGGTCCTTAACATCCGTGAACTTTAGTACGTGATGGTGTTTTTATAATTCGCATAATCGCGTTACAGTAAGTCACAAAACATGACGCTGTGAAATATCAGACACGATAAATGATAGATAAATAGTAATTTTCTGGAATTTATCCTAAACCATAATAGTAAATAAAACAACACCAGCGGGTGGACTTCACAAAAATGGAGGGGCTACAGAATATTAAGCTTGTTCAGAATATCATAGATAATTGAAATATTTGCCACTATTTGGAGTAAAACACATACCTACGCATTTAACAAGAACTGAATCCTCGTAGTTATCGTCGCGGGACTCATAAAAAGAGATTGCTTCCACTCCAACGACGTTTTATTGACTTATTAACATCGATATCAGATCGTAACACTTGATTCTTTGATCTTCATGAAACATTTAGGTAGTAAAGTTATTCTGTGCCCTCTAATCACTCTGTGGAAATGTATGATTACTTCATATATTTGTGAAAGTTTAAAAATACAATTATTTCCAGTAATGAACTACGCGTCAAAGTAGATAGTTGACGCAAAAGCTCCATAGAACTTACATAGAGCTTCTACTACAATAATTGCATTTTAGTAGATATGTTATTCGGGGTGTAAGTAGCTCCAGTCGTCAAATAATAGACTTTATTATTTACTATTTTATGTCAATAGCAGATAAATAGTCACAGCTGCCCGTGGACATTCGTAATACCAAAGGAGTCATAGAGGTTTGCGGGTCAATAGATATGTAGAGAAAGTATTTATTACCTAGCTCTTCAAAATTGCAAACGAAACATATTAAAACAAATCAAACGCTAAAAGACGGCTGCTAACTACCCAGTCAGTTGAAGTAGTTTTTTTCGGCTGTATTTGGGCGACCTAGAATACTCCCCCAATCCCATGCTGGCAAAACAGGGTGTCATCGTAAGAGGCGACAGAAACCAGCCTGCTTGGTGACAGGGCTTGGCGTTAGGATTATATAATCAATATTATTAAGATGTCAGCCTTATGTAATTGGTATTATTATCTTTCCGTGAAGCGAAACGACTCGTCGTGTTCAGGCTGGGAGCCAGTGCTTTCTTTCTTTCTTCTTATATCTTGGCCGACAACGCATCAGTGATATATTCAATGTTTCTAATGTCCATGGGTGACGGTAAACACTTACCTTCAAATGACTTGTTGGCTCGTTACTTACATAAAAAAAAAACTTAACGTCATTGGTGCTGTTTACCATTCCCTTATACTTCAAAATTATAATATATAATATAATTATAATAGATATACAGTAAAAAATAATAAAAATTGTACGGGACAATAATTCGTTAAAAATTATATATTACCTCTTTATCCATAAGAAGTTTTTTTCTATCTTTATGGATTGAGATATTTATGGACACAGTTTCTACATGTTTGAGAAAACAATTATTGTTTGCACGTACTCGTAGGTGTACTGTGTAGTGCCTACACGAAAATATTCATAACAAACTTACACGAACGGACGCTTCGTGTTTGCATAGAACGAAGTATGAGAAGTATTTGTACATCGCCAGCGTTTACGATCATGAAACTAAATTACCCGAATATTTTATATGTGGAGATTATATTTACTAACGATTACATTAAATATAATTACATTATTTACTTAGCGTTTCACTACTGTTTAGTTGCAATGTCTTGTTTTTCCATGTGTGTATAAATTAATTATTAAATAAAAAATAGAATAGTAAAAAGTGTTTTTTTTTTCATATAACGATTAAGATGTTGTTTGAAAGATGTGGAGACTAAATACTAATAATGATAATAGATTATGCAATCATCATTACTATATATTTAAAATAATACTCAGATTGTAACGTGATGGATGGATGTAATCAAGAAAATCCTCTTTGTTTTACCGGTTTGTCAACTTATGTGTTACCGCATTTTTTTATGTTAATTATTGTATGAATATAGCTGGTAATATTAAAAAACACATAAAATAATTAATTTCTACCAGAATAATTGCAGCCGTAAAAAGGAGTACGACTAAGATAATTTAGAATGCAATTATATATTTTTCAACTTCTCCAACTATGTAAGTATTATATATGCAGTGACCGAATACGATCCTGAAATTTAAACTATTTGCTGGATAAAGTTTTGGAACGAGCATTACTAGTCAGTATAATATGCTGCAGCGTTATGTTATATACAGATGTTAATAACGGGAATATGTTATATGCAGATGTTAATAACGGGAATAGTTCTACTTCGTGAAGTAGAATTAATAAGATATAAAATACAAACACAAAATCACTTCAAAAAGAAAAGCTACAAAATTGTAATAAAATGCGAAAATTAATTTGAATAAAATATTATTATATACACTACATACTTAAATATTTGAAATCATTTCCAAGCCAGATAGTTGATAGATACGCTAGGTTAAATCCCGACATATTGCACTATTTTAATAGTATTATATTCCGTTATTAATAAGATTTATAAATCGCTAAGTATTGTTGTGCTTCAGGTTCGACACATTTGAAGAATTCTAATATATTTTTTGAGTCGTTTAAAAGAAACCAGGTACAATAATATTTATTGTATACACATACTAGTTATGAAAGTGTATATATTGATACATACATACATACATATTATTACAATTTAAGCGGTAGCGTGTATATATTAGTTGAATGTATATATAGAAATATTTAAAAAATATGTTTCGCGTTATATTTTCAGCTCGAAATAATATCTTTTTTTTACTTAAGCCTGATTTATTTGATTTCAGGATTCAAGTAGTAAGAAAATTTGATACTTCATTGCTAAATATAAATAAAATGTAACTTTATTTGGAGCTCAATTACTATATTACCAATTGTAATATATGTGATGATGATAACCAGACAAGTTGACAACTACCTTCTCTATCGGTGTACACAAGACAATTATCTATCGAACAATATTATTACATCGAACAGGTCCTACACTACATCAATTAATACAATTCGAGTGTCTTTGAATAACATCAAAGCCAGTAATTAATTGAAATACTCATCCTGAGTATCTGCAATCCCTGAATCCTTTGGTTATAATTTCGTATATCGTTATTTAAATTATAAAATACGTTATGTATCTTTTAATACCTGAGAGGGTTATGAAATGACATAATAACTAACCCGTGTGCCCGAAATTTGGTATTTCCAAAAAACTTACAATGTCCATCGGACTAAACTAACAAAAAGTAAATTGCCTCAAATCATCGTCGTCATTATTGTTATGGCCGTCATCAAAAATTCGTCATGTTGTTAGAATTGTCCAGGTATGTTTTCGCAAAACGAACAAAGTTAAGTTCATAGTTTTATATGCTTAGTGCGAAAAATATATTTAGAGTATGTATTAGTGAAAGAGTTGGTGAGCAACGCATTTCATAGTCGAAATTATTTATGTTTTATATTTACAAAATAGATTTATCCAATTAAACAAAAGAATTATGATCTCAATAATACAAATGTAGAGTTAGTTCTCAAATATCTTCATGACTATAGCTAATTAATATACATAAATACGTGATAAATACTCGTAACTTATCTGAAGTAATGTGTCTTTTAAATGGTAATAGAATTTTTCAAATAGGCGCCGTGGTTGCAGAGATTACCCTCTCAACACAAACTCTCAAAATAAGAATTCTGTTTAATAATATTAGCATATATTTTTTTTCACTAAAGTAATTTAGAATATGGATCCACAAATACATTAATCATACGAGTATTATAAATACTAATAATGAAACATAGTGGGTCAAATCTTAACACCTAATATTTTATGAAAATTTTAATATAGTTGTTGTAGTGTTCTTACTTATTGTATTATTGTGATAACAATATATTGTCATCACTTTGTTATTGGTATAGAGATTTAGAAAAAAAAAAAAAAAATTATGAGCGATTCGTGATTGGCCGATAACAAAACTTGACGAGTGAGTAAGAATCTTACCCCTTGGATGCTCCGTTTCGGACCGTAACATTTGTTGGTGACGGCATGTATGTTAGTATGTTTTGTTGGTTGGTTGGGTTTATTTATTATAAATGCATGTTTTCCTTCATCGGAGGGAAGGAGGTTCTATGCATGTATAGAAGTATATACCATCATACATTGTTTGCTGATTGTTGCAAAGTAAATTAATACTAATTTAATAACAATGAATTTCCGCAAAGCAACGCCTGATACTATCAACTATATTTATTTGAGTCAAGTCGTAGGAGTATCGTAAAATTATTTATTTATACGACCCAATTTCGTCGGTATGCTGGTCGACAAAGTATTTCGAGGTTTTATCGAGATCGAATCAAGGGTCAACGTTTCAGCGCACATTTACTATTAAAACGATAGTATGCATCAAGTAACAAGTTTGTAATACTTAGGAAAAATAATGAGACTCATTTTATGAAATTTCTAGAATGTTCATTACTATTATTTCGTAGAGCACTGTCATGTTAAATGTGTATCAGAATGTAAGTTCTACGTTTGTAACACGTTCGTAAATTGTACAGCTCTTAAGAATTACTAAAAATAGTCTAGAATTCTGAATGTATTAAACATCCGTTATCGGTGTAATTGGGTATTATACCTGCGATGAGTTAACGCTGTGTCGTAGCTTTCGGTGTTAAGTTAACGCGAATCTAATTGATTGTTGAGTTCAATGACTCTAGTTCTTAAAACATGGTGTGAATGTAATACATGCACACGTATTAAAAGGGAAGACTTTAATTCAGCGAATCCATTGAAGCGTTAAGAATGATTTCTATTTACATGAATAGAATTAAGTCTATTAATTTTTTTATATTTCTATTAAATATACTCCTCACTACAAATATATAGTTGGAACTTATCAGTTTATTCCGCAATATTAGCCCCACTTTGAAGGTCTCTGGGTGAGTGGAATAAGGTGGTATAGGTAATTAAGTACCACCTGAGACGTGTAGTCGGGAATGTCAATTTTGACATTTGAAGGATTGAGCACTGCTTATAAAAAAATAATCCATTCTCAAATAATGTTCCCTTTCATCCCAGTTTACCAATCTGTATCATTTCACTTCGTTGATTACCCTAAGAGAAGAAGACTTGGCAGTCGCGATAACATCGGGGCTTATCTGTTATTGGCACATTGGATAATTAAAGCAGTAATTTAGCTGGCCGACGGCGTATGTGGCTAAAGTAGAGAAAAGAACGAAATGGAAATCTAATGAAGACAACATTGTTTTAGAGCGTCTTTCTTGTCTTTTCAAGGAATATCATTTGCTTCTCCTGAAGTGACATACAGCGAAAGATGCCGGTTGTCGATGGAGTTTTTCGTGACGCTAAGATCACCACTGCGACAGGGTTGTTGCAACATGGCAACTTTCACAAAAGTATGTGCACTGCTAGTGCTGTTGAAAGTTGATGCTTTCAAGGTCAAGGCCTACCGTTATTGCTAGTGCTATCTATTGACTAAGGTCATCGTAAATATACCGCTTACGATTACCTCACATTTACAATGTATTTCCAATGTTTCCTAACTTAACCGATTGAGTAATCAAATTAAATAAATACATTAATTTTAGGTTTTGAATAGTGCTTGTAACTTCTTAAGAATTATTTAATTAGAAATATTTTAACATATTTAAATATTTGGGGTAATTATTATGTTATTATAATGTGATTGTGTGTACTTTTGATGTAGGGTATGGGAATGTCAGCTTTGTCGAATAGTTCGTTAGCAAAAGGTGGATGTAGAAACTCTTAAAATAGGTCATATTGCATAAAATGCTCCTCTAATATACTTCATAATGAACCGTAACATTCGATCGCTTACATCCAAGTTGCGACGTGAGCTTTCGTGTTACAATGTTATTCGGTATTTGTTTTTTCCACGTTTTCTACTCTCTCACTTATCTGATTTGATTAAACGGAGGCAGTTCTATAAAGTACGATGGACTTAGAAGTCAATTATATGAAACTAAATAAAACTGGTAAATTGGCAATATTGGTCAATTTTGAAATGAGCGTGAATTAGCGTTATGGTCTGTAAATACGAGTATCATTCGTTTTCTGTAGAAATGTATGAACTAAGCTTTTTTATATGGCTTGCATTATAAAATATTTAATACAACTAGAGCATATATTCCGAATATCTTTCAATATTTTACGCCCAGTTTAGCTGGCAAAAAGCGCCGATAAGTCCGACTTTGTATATATTCATATTTATTCTATGTTTAAAAAAGGAAGTTAATAATTTGAGATAAACTATTATTTGAAATGTTTATTTTAGATTCAATCTATCAGCTGGTTATTTGTTCAGAATAAGAAACTTGTCCATTAGTAATTAATATTTGAACTTAAATAACGGAGTAAAACTAGATTAACAAAAAATAAATAACCAAACAACTAATGAACCAATACAGTAATTAAAGAGTATTATTAAATATATATAATATTGTATGAGGTATTTAATTCCGGACAGACTTTATATAGCATGTACCTATTAATTAGCTAGAGTCGATGTTTGTTGCGTAGTTGGGTTTATTTGTGAAAAATAAATGATAATTAAATACTTCCGTTACGATGTCAGCAGATATTCTTATATAAGATATAGAATTATACAGGTTTTTATTGGATTCCTTTCTTTTTGTTTGTTTGCCTGTTTTTTGTTTGCAGTTTTCCTGGGCCTATGAATTCATTGAATAAGTGCCACAAATAACTACCTATGAAAATCTGCCGGATACCACCTGAGCTACCAATTTATTTTTCCACCATCTTCTAATAATTTTATGTAGACGTAGTTATTGGTAAAACGCAGTTTGAAAACATAGTTTTAAATTTTATTTATTTGTTCTTTATCAGTTATACAATGAGCGGATTTAATGCCTACTGGCATTTTCTACCAGTCAACCCTCGGTGTTGGTAAGAATGTGGGGTTAGGTGGAAGATACAGAAAACAAAAATACATAACATGTTATGACAATGTGTCACTGTTGTTTCAAATAGTGTTCATACACAAATTAACCTGAATTACATAGGAGTTCCAGGAGAAGTCGGTGTTATGTGGCAGAGTTGTGATTCTTAGATTACTTAGACCGAAATATTTTACCATCCTTCGTATGAAGACAATGGAAATTCTCCTTAAGATAGACGGGGGAAGGTTAGGTTAGGTTAGGGATCATTTAAAACCGTGTATCGAAAAAAAGTATCCTGGAGCCTTTGATGAACAGTAAGCCATTTTAATTTAGAACAAAAGGAAGAAATATGGTCATATTTGCTCAGACCAAAAATATATCGAATACAAATATCAAGCAGGCGCTCCAATGTATTACGGAGTGGTAGGCACTTTACTGGTGTATGTGCGCCAACTCAACGTCGTTTCGTTATGCAGTCCAAGATTTTTAACAGAATTGGATAGTAGTTTTGAAATGTCACTATGATGGAGAGCAGGTAACCAATTTGTGCCAGTCTCGAATAACAAGCTGGAGCTACCAATGAGTATAGCCTGACATTTAGTTGGATTAACAGGTTTTTTATGTTTATTATTGCTGTATTTATGCGTAGAAGATTAATTTATGACATCGGAGCGCGGTGGTAGGATACATCGTCTTTCCATAGTTATAATTACAGTCTAGCGTCTTTGTGAGGCAAAGTTTAGGGTGTTTCGTTACTTGATGGTAAGCAAGGAGTTACGTCATCACATTAACATTGTACGTCAGCCTTTCTGGTATCACTATACACATACACGAATTCTGTTCTAATTCCTATTTGATATGCATAACAATTTATGCTTAATTTCTTAGCGTCCGCATATTTCCACGCATGACATTTGTTTCATGATATAAGGAAAATCTATAAGCAAATGAAGTACCAAATGAATATTCATCAACAAAGGCCCTTGAGACTCGACAGCGTTGTTTTTCACTTACTTCGGGCATTTAGAAAGAGCTTAACGGAAGACAATGCTACGTAGATTTTATTGTCTCGGTAAATTTTGACTATTTATGGCATTAAACAAAAAAAAGAAAATTGAATATTGAGTTTTGTCTTTTCTTTTGTTGTTTCCGACGGTTTACGGGAAAAGATTTTAAAATTAAATGAGTAGGACTATTGTACGATCTTTTATAGTTGCAAATATTCGTGTAACTTTTATATGGACAAAGTCTACTTGATTAGTATACGTCTAATTTATATAAATAGGCAAAAAAGGGTTTTGTACCGTTATTTCCTTTATTTGTCAACTGATTTACTTTCATTTGAAATAGAACGTTACTAAATAATATTGAACGGACTGCGACTATTAGACGAATACTAGAAGCATTACTTTTGATTGAATTGAAATTACCTTTCAATACACCATCAATCAACAATAGCAACTTATGAACGTACTTATGTGATTGATTATTGAAATTTGGACGGAAGATCGCAATTC
The DNA here is from genome assembly GCA_018251895.1 of Agathymus mariae mariae. Taxonomy (NCBI): domain Eukaryota; kingdom Metazoa; phylum Arthropoda; class Insecta; order Lepidoptera; family Hesperiidae; genus Agathymus; species Agathymus mariae. Next base: position 5,084 of record DWPT01002427.1, on the reverse strand, counting down.
ATTTTGTTTACTTTATTTTAGCAACGTCGTTCATATAAATCCGTTACACTGAGGGTATTATTAATGAGAAGTCTGCTAAGTTACCGCACCTTTTGTAACCTAAATACGATAAAATTTGTTTCATTGTTGATTCTGTGAGGGTGCTACACTACGAGTACCTCAGTGGTACAAGTACTGGCGATATTATGCTGGTTTGTACAGGTCCCGGCGGCCTCCAGAGGACCTGGTGCCGTTGCTATGTCCGTTCTTCAACACGGCTGTGTAGTCTGGAGGATAGACGAAACTGCTTACGTTGTTCATTTATTATATATACATATTACAAACATTTAATATTAGTCACATAATTATTTATTTTACGGACTATCGCAATCGTATTACGACATAACAATAATTGTTGTAATTTCGTAGATTTCTATAAAGATGATATGTAAAAGACCGTTCTTTGGTAAATGTGATGATATTTACCATTAGACATCAGTTACGATTCGTACCCGGTCACGTGAGGTCAACATTATCAATACGTAACATGTTTTGTACATAAGTTTTTGTTTTTTTTTTCTTACTATATTTTTTGTTGGATGTTGAAACGTTCGAACACGGTATTAAGATTTGAATAACTGATACATTAAAGTATTGTGTACTTTGCTTCCAAAAATATTTATTAGTCAGTTAATAAAAAATGTTAGCAGCGCCACATATTTCTGTCCAAACTACGTTTTCTCATATATTTTTTATGTTATAGGCGTCATGTATGATAAGTGGTCACCGACGCCCAAGGAGCTCTAACGTTTAACTGGCTCTGTGATATTGCAACTAAAACATATAAAGTACTTGGTTATTTTCAGAAAAAAAAAATTGTCTTCTTGCCAGACAGGTAAAGAACTCCATTACCTTGGACTAGTAACACCGGGATTGAACTAAATGGTGAGGTATAGAGGCCATCGACTGATCCTTGTTTTTATCTTTGTGGATTGTTCAGAAGGATGCACCTTGAGGGGGGGAGGTGGAATGTACTTGAGGATAGAGGGACTTGAGATAAATACCATAACACTCAATTTTTTTTTTAAGGTTGGTTACAATAGGTGTCACTTTTTATAGAGTTGATGAAATGTTCGTTTTTACTTGCAACTAAAATAATTTCATTCAAAACAACTAACTCATGTCTATAATAATAAAACTTTTACTAACACATTTTATCCACAGAATTACGAATTGTAAAGATTTTATATATATGAGATTCAGAAGTATTTAGTTGAAGTCTTCGTGAATATGATCAGCGAAGAAACTTTAGATACGACGTTATATTTTTTGAGAGGAAATATTCTGAGAATCTCGGAGCTTGTGGAATTTTATAGTAAACTTGTCCGTTTGTGTTAACATAACTTTATGCTTTTCATGCTGTATTTTTTTAACTCTAAATAAATATTTTATTAATAGGCTGCTTTAGAGTCCCGTTGAGATTTAGTTGAGCAGTAATAGCCGGGTGGTTTTAAAGTCGGCCATCTGTCATAAAAAACACTAAATTAATAAAATACTTACATGCTCTTGAAAGATTGACAAAGTTGTGCAAAGCAGCCAGATCGAAATGGCGGTCTTAAATGACTTATAGGTGAATACTTAGTTCATGAATAGTAGATTGATATAGTTGATTGATCAGTATTGATTGAAAATATTCAGTTACGCAAATTAACTAAATAACGGTGTATCAAGTATATCCGCAAACTATAATTTCGCTGTAACGACGTGTAGCCTAATTTGCGGAGAACTGTAATTTTACGTTTCCCTACTGTGCACCTCTACAAGTTTGCTCCCTGAGCTCCGCAATTGTTTTCACTCTTATCTCGCTGGGCTCGAAGTTCAGACATACCCAACTTAATGTGCTTAAGTGAACGATGGTGCCCCAGCGAATTCACAAACTTCTGCAACTAGATGGTTTACCTGTAAGAGAAGCGCTTCATTTCATTTTTTTATTTGGGATTTTGACGAACTTGTTTCAAATTTTATATATAATGTTGGGAGTGATTTAAGAGTAATTTTTAAATAAATTCTCACATTTAGTGTTCTCACTAGCATACAGGTATGGAGGTTCCGTAACGAACACTTAACTTCAATTTTATTTACTTTCAGCCGAACTAAAAAAATTAAAAGGGTTTATGTTTATGTGCATGTATTTTTATATACGTGCAGTCATTATTCTGTTGGTTTTAGCGATTCCTTTTTTTAGTGTATGAGCTTGTAGTTGGTCCTATAAATATAGTGAATACTTAACGATGAGTTTCGGAAATGAAGAATGCAAATTCTCAATGGATCAGAATAATTAAATCGTGTTTAAAGATACTTGATGTCTATAACATTGACATGTTAAACCCAATCCATTATTGACTATCTCAAGGTTTGATGATTTATCACGGAGACATTAAATACTTTCTTTCTTACTTCTTCTTTCTCGGCTGACAACATGTTATCGGCGTCTTCGGTGTTACTCATCTCCAAGGGCGACGGTGCCAACTTAGTATATAATCTGTCATTTGAACTAATTCTTTTTAATACCAGTTATGTTGCAAAGATTATCATCATTGAGATGTTTGCGTGTAGGAGTCTCATGATGCTTCATTGATGATGAGAAAATCAGCACTCCTTATGACTAGGAGTAAAGGAATACCACTTAGGTTATCCGACGTAAACTACTTTGCTGTGTCTTTGGCAGACGTGGCCCTTGAAATCAAGTGCGCCATTCGTTCATTCCGTTTCATAATAAAATTTTCCAATATTAGTTAGAGTTATAATATAGTCATGTGTGTATTTAACACAGCATCAAGGAAATGTAAATAATTGTAGATGAAATTATTTTGCAGTAATTTTCTGATGAAGACGGAAAGATAATGGAAGATGAGTTAAGTAAGCAATTTGGTGTTAAAGACTTAGGTAGAATTTATGGATTTTTGGAAATGAGAGATTACAAAGACATTCATTGAATTATGCTTGATCAGTCTATCTACATGGAAAGCGCTTTGAGAAGATGTAATATGAAAAACTGTAAACTGGTTAGTACAATACTGGAAACTGATTTAAAACTTGTAAAAGCTGAAAAAAATAATGAGAATTGTGTCAATAGGAGCCTGATGGGATGTTTACATATCACATATTACTGGAATAAATGACACTATCTGATTTAATGCAAAGGCTAAGTTTATGAAAAAATTAATTTGTTTTACTTATGATTTGATAACGTAAAGTTGTCATTTTGTTGGATTGTTGTTGCTAGCACATTTGTTGGAGGTATCATGATGGGTTTTCTAAATGTTTCTGTATATTAGTTAGGCTTTGTAAAGCTATAAGTGCAGGTGGTGGAAATATAAATAAATAGTATATAATGTTTTAAAAAAGATTGTGACGTCGTTCTGGACGGCCACTCGCTACACAGATACCGTTGTTACATGGTTTTGTTATCCTATGCTATGTTAATTAATAACATAATAATTGTGTGCTTGTCATGTACGTTTGCAGTTTATAATTTCTTTTTATATAAATTAGCTATTGGTGTATATATTTTGCAAATAACCCTTTATAAATAACAATTATGAAAATATCTACTTTTTGTGAATATGGAGCAATTTTTCAAGCCCAATGTAATGTGTAATTGTAGTAGAAGAAATCGATTTAGTAATGGAGGAAGTGTCAGTTCGTTTGATTTTATGTTTATCTTACAAATAAAACCATTCATCATATGATATCCAGAAATGACAATTATTTTTATGATTTGCAGCCCCTCTCTACAACATTAGTGATTGTGGACATATGTGGAATACAGTGAAAGAAAATAAAGATTTGATTGTGATTGTTATAAAAATTGAAAGATACTCTATAGGAAGTGGAAGTTTTAGGATATCATAATGTCAAAAATAAAATACAGCCCAAATAAAAATCATATCGATACGTCTGGTCTCAAAGAGTGTAAAAGACAAAACACAACTTGACAGATGCGCCGAAAAACATCAATAATAATATAAAACAAAATATAACTTTTTTCAGGGCTATTTAAATGAACTTTTGGGAAAGTGGTTAAAATTTGCTATATTTTACGAGCTATAATTAAACTAACTCGGAATTTAATTTTTTTTGTATGGTGTTACCTGATAAACGAGCAGACGAGCCACCTGATGGTAAGTGGTTACCGTCGCTCATGGACATCAGCAAGACCAAAGGTATCACTGATGCGTTGTCGGCCGGGAAATGACAAGAAGCTAAGAAAGAAAATTAACTCGGCTTCTCATACACGGATAAGGAAAGACACCATTGGGGTCCTTTTTCAAAATAATATAAAGATAACTAATCTATATGTTAAAACACAAAAACGAGATGGTAAGGGACACCAATGTCGGAGACGGAAATCAGATAAATAAAAGGCATATGGAGACCGGAAATGAAGGACGGAAAACCTTTAATTGACGCGAGGAACCAGGTCACAACTTACATCTTACTTGCAAGTAAATCAATCAAGTGATTTAACAACTCCCGTCAATTGAACACTGCGTTGCTGTGAAAAGGGTAGTTAGATATCTGAAAGTTATTATAAAATCTGAATTTGTATTCAAGGGTGATGGTAAAAAGTATTTGTAGAGATTGTGTTGCCGATCGGGTAATTGATCTAGTAGATAGACAATGTCTTTGACGAACATGTATTTATATTTCAGGGAGCAGTTATTAGCTCCAGAAAACAACGACCTGGTTTACGAAAGCCAAATATATGTCATTGCAATCTAAGTGAAGACATTTTTCTATATAATAATGGGATAGAATGCAAATATATTTAGAGACAATTTTTCCATTACATGGTCACATGTAATATGGTCGAAATATCGAAACAACATACAAAAATTGTGAGTATCCAATACAGTTAAAATGGAATTAGTTGATTGGTTACGAAACACATAAATTTCCATTTTGGTTGACATACTTATTAGGATGTCTTAATATTTGGTTTCATCAACTATACCAATACTTGTACATTGATCGGATGTCAAACCATGTTTTAAGAACCTCACTGGCCTAAAATCTCTGCAACTGGAACGGTTAATAATTTA
>DWPT01002426.1:0-16192 GCA_018251895.1 Agathymus mariae mariae | reverse complement strand
AAAGATGTTCTTATTTTTATTTTTTTTTTTTTTTTTTATATACATAACTGATTATTAATCGTTATTATAACATTGTTTAGATTATTTAATCGAAACAAAAATACATTTAAGGGATATTCATTTAAAAATGCATAATTATTTTGGTGGCTTATCGCTGTGTTATTAATAATTGTCGAAACAGCAATTACACGGAGTAACATTTTAAATGGAGTTCATGTACAGGTGAACCAACTCGCCGACATACTGACACTGCTCGCGTGTTATGTACAGATCAGCTGATTTCAAATTTGTGCCGACGAGGGCGTCCCTTGTAAGTCCCTTACAATAGTCTTTATTAACGCACTGCAATATAAGTTATATTTCTTAGTACGTTACATGTGGTATAATACTTCTGCATTAACGCGATACGATATTTATACGAAAGCGTTACTGCGTTACTGTTAAGCGTCGGTTGGTCTGATGTAATGAGTAAATGGGCCATGAAGGTCATACAGTTTCGCAGCAAATAAATGCTCAAAGACACTGAAGGTTAACACGGTTGTGTAGAAACTACACATAACGCTTTACCGCTCTATCGCAATGCGGTAATAACGACGTTGTTAATGCTCTTATGTGGACAAGATGCATTCTGTCTGAAGGTCGACGCAAAGGTTTACATGCATATTAGCAAAGCTTTTTTTGCGTATTCTACGTCTCAAATATAAAAATAAATCGATACACCTGCGTAACCCTCCATTAAATTCCACTCCGTTAGTGATTGTTTCTGTACAGTGAAACACCGCACAACTCCTGAATTAGAATAGTAAGTCGACTCAATTGCGTTGGACAATGTTAAGGGCAAAGTACGCGTTTACGGAGGTCCTTTTTGAATATGTCGTGTTACAACCATTATAGGAGGCATTTTTCACTATATGCGACAATGGGTTTAGGCTTTAGTTGACACGGCCTCTGTTTAGTACTTCGATTTGACTAAGAAGCGTTTCGAAGTATGTAACGCCTAACGCATAGATTTGCGAGGAGAAGAGATTAAGTATACAAAAATAATTATTGAACCTCACTCTTTTAGGGTATTGTCATTAGAAGGAGTCATTTCAATTCCTCCACGTGTAGATTTGCAGATTTACGCAGATGAAAATTTCTAACTGGAGTTTTGGAAATTAACTTCAACAACGCGTTGATTATTAAAATTCAAATCTCATTCAAGTTTACAGTAATGTTTTTTATAAACTCAGATTATGTTTAAAAGGTTTAAAATCTATTACAATTTGAATGCCACTCGGTATTGTCTTTAATTTTGTTGTATATGAATCGTTTTGACGTTTGTAACTTTGACAAGATCAACAAATAACGAAATTCTTAGGGCTCTTTCTTAAGACAATTCTCCATGAGAGAATAAGATAAGTTAGATATCTCGGCTAATATTTTTTTTCATACACTCTCCTCTCGTTAATCTATGGCCTAAAGTTTTTTTATATATTCCGTGCTGATTTTTTTAATGCTTTTTGAATGAGAATGTTGGGTAATAAATTGATTATTGTCCAAATCCACTCCTACGTCGATAAGTATGTATAACCGTAAGTGAATTAGGCGTGTGCAATTGTTATTGCTAAAAACATTATGCTTTCATATTTTCATACACGGTAAGATGCCATAGTCATTGTTAAAAGGGAAAAAAATCGTATTTTTTTCTTTTTTTCGTAACAAACTTCGGTCGAAGCATCAACAATTGCACAAAAATAGGTATATAGCTGTAAGATTTTAATGTATGTATTGTTCAGATGCAAATATTTAGAAGAATCAGCATGTAAATAACGGTAATTTAATATTGTTTACGAAAAGTATGTAAGCCGCCGCGCTATTTAGTTGGTGTTGCGTTTTTTGTAACTTAGAATCATTTTAGGGGGCTTTGAACGCAATTTTGTGTGTAGTTCAAATTATACTTGGTATTAAGGATAATGGGAATATTGCTTTTAATCAATCTAATGGTTATTTTATATTTTTAAATTATTTGTTGGCACCAAGAGATTATATCTTGAAATGGGCGTTTTAACATATTTGATTTTATACGCGTACATGTTCCAAACCATTGTCTATGGTAATTCAATAATTCCAACATTTGGACGCAAATCCATAAAAAATAACAAAAAGTGACGCGCTCAAAGCATCAAATTTAATGAGTTTTAGATGTTAATTTTTTTTATTCAGGAAAGGTACGTTCAATGATTATTGATCTTGTCCTGCAGTATATTTATTGTGTTCGTTCAAAAATGATCGCAACGATCAATTTCCGTTACGTTTCACGTGGGGGCATTCAAATTAAACTTTTTAACCCTTGTGTTATTAGATTTTTATATTAAATTATATGAGTTATGTAATGAATTCATTTAATTGCGTCCATTTTGTAAGTTATTTAGTTTTTGAGGTGTACTCATTTTGGTGTCGACACAATAGTACAACTTGTTTAGTCGAAATTTATTCCAAGTGTCGTCTTATGTAACGATTGACACGTTACGTGATTTGTACTGTCATCGGTGTTAGCTTTTATTGTTGTTCATTGTTACTAATACACATTGTGGATCCCACTGAACATGAATCGTCTTCGGCTTTCCTTCGGGTACTGCTCCGTAGAACAACGTGGATAACAAACATTATTTTTATACAGATGTAATTGTATATGAATAGATGTGTCTCGTGTGTAATCAATTCAGTGATAGGTACGCGTCGAGTAATTCTTCCAAATATTGTAAAGCCTCTGAATAATTCAAAATATATTTATATTAACTGTTCAATAGTTCGTTTTATTTTAATTTAGTATTATAGACCTTATAGACCTATAACTGTCACATGAATCCAGCGGGATTCAGGGTTTCTCTGAGAAGACAGAGGAGTTATGGCTCAGTCCGTGATGATGGTAAGAGGATTAGCAGATTTTCAGGGCACTATGAAGTCTGCGATACAACTTATGTTACGATGTGTTGTTCCACCAAATTAAGTTGTATCCTAAATAATTTCTTCGAAGCACTTTATGTTGGAAAATTAACGATGCAGGCAGAATTTAAACTCAGTAATAAGCGAAATGCAATTATTGCTTAACGGTTCTGATATTCACATGAAATAGTTTTAAGAAACAAGAATAGTGAATTATTCGAATGTGATCGTAATTAAGAAGCAATTGCGGAATCGTTGCAATAGTTAGCCAATTAATTAGTCATTTAGATTGTGATAAACGTGTCGTAGATAATTCGTAATCTATTAAAACATGGGTAAAGAAATGGGCAACTTTCATCGTTTGTGTTTTACCGAGATGACTGGCATATCAATGATTTTTCTAATTACCTGGTAGTTTGAGTCTTTTATTTGTTGTTAAAAACGTGTATGTATGTATGTGCAAGGTAAATATACAGTGAAATAACATTGTGAATAGAACATTGAAAATCATCTGTTATATTGGTGCTGGGAACAGCGATATTGTCGACCGTTAGGTTGAATATTTAAATGAACCTTGATAGATAATTACAAGCAATGTCCAACAATAGTACAGAGACAGGAAATTCTAAGGTCAACGTTAATGAAGTTTCTATACCCAACCAGTACACTGTGTACAATGTTTAAAACTATCTATCTAAACTATCTGTTAAACACTACTGTTATTCACAATACAAATATTAGTGTCGTGAGTGACTTCAACACATTGGTGGCCCAGTGCAGACTTCGGGCCTCAAAATGTTAACTGTACAATCAATGACTCGACGGCCCATCGATCTAGAACCCTTCGTCTTGTAAACGTGATAACTATGATCTAGAGGATCGATCGCAACCAATTCTTTTTGAGCGAAACGCCCTTCACCACTCTGTGGTAATACGATGAGCACTACACTAATTTCAATGTATAGGTATTGTTAACTTATCGTCAACAAAGTTCAAAAGCCATTATTACGATCTCACTATCAACTGCTATCTCCACTACATCGGCTACGTGTCCGGTCCGTAGATTGAATGAATATTAAGCTTAATTAAAATCTAACAGAGGTGTATCTCTGAGATACACACATAAATATTTATTAATTTGATGTTTAATAATTACGTGACGTTTGTAATTTTTTATTACGAGTTATCGGGTGTTATCGACAATAAAATTATATAAACCATTTGGACGACTTATCTAAAAGGAACTGGTTTTAGATAACACATTAAATAACTGTCAAGTGCGAACATCACACTTGGAACGTTACAATAAAATTAATTAGAATTTCATATGTCCAATAATATGATATTTGATAAATAGAAGTACAGATGTTGATAAATAAAATGATTCTATTTATCAAAATAGGTAATAAAAGAATGTACAAAATATGCAGCATTTATCACAAAGTATTTTTATAGGTATAAAAATGGCTTTAAATGTATTAGTTTTGTGCAAATTAAAAAGGTCATCGAAATTAACGGTAACACAGATGAGAATGCCTAGATATTTTTTATAAATGTTCTCTGATACCTAGTTTGTTGATTACATACGGAATCCTACAGCAACTGCTCAAAGGTCATCAGTAGGTATGAAACAAAGATAGCTGCGTAGATGGCGGCGATGGGTGTATATGATTGCTAATCGTCAGTCGATAGTGTAGCGCTGCCAGTGCGCAGTCCACTGCGATCTGCGCCTGCGACGCGTAAACAAAGCGATTCCAACAAACTTTAACCGCATTATTTATGCTAAAAACGTGAGTTTTTTTTTATAATGGCAAAAGTGTTGCTAAGTCAGGAGTTGCCAGATATTGAGGTCAGTATGTCAACACTGTGGTATAGAATGTTTCTTCGTCTGATAAGAATTGCTTAGTGATACCACTAAGAAAGTTGCATATTCAAGGCGGCTCACAATGTACATGGTCTTGTTATTTATAACCCGCTCTTAACTTGATTTGTATATAGATGATACGTACGATTCAAAAGTAAAAAATGACATTGCAAGTAAAACAGTAAACAAACGTTAGTAATATTAGTGTACATAAAGTCAGGTAAATTAAACTCACCGTGAGCAATGTAGTAAATAAGTATTTATGATGAGTTAATGGCATTTTTGTGCCATTTCAAAATGATGTACGGATTAATTGACTTTTCATTATATAAATCCTAACATGTAACACGAAGGAACGAAGGAGTATTGTACTTCTTCGTAGCCAAAGTAATCATGGAATGCTTACAAGCTTCAATTGCCTGCCCTGTGTGTACACTTCTACTATGGCAGACCATCTCATTCCACTGAGCTCTGCTATTTAAATAAATATCCATTCTAATTTACACCACTATAAAGAGTTACCCACCCACTCGGTTCGTAATTGACATAAACAAAACATTACAAAGCAATCAATCATACTTCTACTACTACTGAGGCCTCTAAAACTAGTGCCGTTAATGAGAAAAATCATTAGTTCTTATAAACTATGTGCTTATTGAACATTTTCAGAAGATTTCCGTACAGTTAATTGCAGTAAACTACACGTGGAGAACAGTTTGATGTCATCCTATTGAATAAAGCAGCAGATAAGAATTAAACTTGCCAAAATATTTATATAATAATCAGCGAAATTCTAATTAAAATATTTGAAGCGGTCGGAAAACGTTGTGGAGATTTTTCTTAATTTGGAAATAAAATTCAACACCACCGGGTTCCCTGTTTATCTTAGTTATTTTTTTCGATTAGATCTTAGTAATTCTTCTTAGTCAACAAACAAGTTGTACAGAAACATGCCACTTTTTCTTCTTGACAATATACGTCACGAGATACGACCCGACCTTGTATCAAATAAAAATATTGATAAAAGTGCGCATTTCTTCTTACAGCTGCAGTCAGATATAGCAATAATAAACAATGTTATATAATGTTTTTTTTTATCTTATTAAGCATAGACGTTGGGCGTTGTCCGGCTGAAATGATGATGATGATGAAGCATAGACAGTAAACGAATAGACCCCCGTGATCAGTGATGCTGTGCCATAAAGACTTCTTCCAAATTCTCTCCTGTAGGACTCTTTTTCACTGATTGTTTAAATATTTTGAATTATATAAATATCTTGTTGCACTCTTAGCATTAAAAATACCAAGTTATCTAGACCTTGTAGCCTCTGCTAAGGCAACAAATTGTTGGACAACGCTCAGGGTATTGAAATTTTTACAATGGCTTATTGTCCTTTACCTTGACAAGTAATCGGTGCAAATTGTAGCGAGTTCAGATTTCTGAGGCCTGAAAGTTATCGCTTCAATCAATAAATACATTTGATAATATCGATTGGGACACGAGCATGTTTTGCACGCTGGCTCGATATTATATTTACGAAGCGATCTAAACATAAATGTTTTTGTATTTATTACGAGCTGTGTAATTGTTTTAACTAATTTTTATACGATATTTAAATATTTGCATGTAACCTTTAAGTGACTTAAGAAATAAGAGAAGAATGCTTTGCTTAACCGGACTGAAAACGTAAAAAGCATTATTTCAGACCACTGGCCTTCCGCGCCTACGAGTCACCATTATCTGGGGTCGGGGCAGCATGTCTTTTCCTTATACTACTCATTTCGATAGTACCTACTACTTACTTGTACCTACAGACGTACTATTGATTTGGCAAGGGTTTTTTATTCTCTTTTTCTCTGGAGTGCACAGTAACCCAGTTAACTAGGACTTTGGCTGATATATGTATCGTCTTCTCATAGTGTTGCCTTGCTTTCGACAACACTCAGCCCGATTGAGCCCTCCTCCGGTGTGGCACCAGTGTATTACCTCGTCTGGACTACCGTTATGCACGGAATTGGCGCCAGATTTCGTCACCTTTTACAAAACGCAGCTAGTCCAGCGTTGGCCATACTTAAATTCTTACTCCGTCCCTACACGGATGTCTACCGCTGCCGTCTGGACTACCGCGCCTATGAGTACATTGCTAGAATGAAGTTTTTATTTGCAAATGTTTTTTCCAACTGTTTCCTCTAATTTTTTTATAAGGAAGAGAATCAAACTGTGGCCAATGCTAAATATCTAAGTAGGTATTTATATTATATTTCTTCTAGATTTAAATATCAAAACCTGTGAGAAGTAGAAGTCAATTTATGTTCTATTCATTAATTAACCTATCTATTCTTATCTGTTTCCAGAATCTGTTGTCATTGAATCCTAGAGTAAAACAATACACGAATTTTGTGCCATCAGCTCAGACCAAGAAGAACAAACAACATTGGAAACGGAATGCAGATCGGAAGTGTGCTGTACGTAATATACTGTACATACTCTGTGAGATTATAGATTTGGATAATACCGTATATTATGAAAGAGAGATATTTTTAAGTCGATCAAAACCTAGAATACTAATAATTTTATTGCAGTAATTTAAAGAACCGTTTGAAAACATACAATACTAAATGCTCCTATTCACTCTCGTATCAGGATTGAAAACAGAACTGCGGGTGGCATGGGCAACCAAAATCCGTTTATGGATTCCCAGCACTTAAAGAATCACGACTTGAGAACAAACAATTATGTTTCACGGATATCTCCGCCCGACTAGGAATCTAACTTGAAGTCCTTCATTCAGCAGGCGGGATAAAACTAACTGTGTTATAAACACGTCAAGTACAAGCAGCAAGCTGTTATCCAGAACTCTAAAACGAATTTCTGAACGCCATCGCCATTTATTTAAAACTGACAAAAATCACTTTAATTCCGGCACCATACAATATATTGAATTCATTCCTAATGTACATGACAATTAAATTAAAGTCGATTTTATTTTTACAGGAATGCCCGTCTCTAGAAAAAAACTTCGATGACATCAAGCATACAACGCTCTCAGAGCGCGGAGCGCTGAAGGAAGCCGCGAGGTGTCTGAAGTGCGCGGACGCACCTTGCCAGAAATCATGTCCCACGCAGATCGATGTCAAGAGTTTCATTACTAGCATTGCTAATAGAGTGAGTTATGTGTTACTGTGACCTAAGCACATTTAATTATGCATTGCCAACATTAAAACAATCATACCAGTACAGAAGACGAGTATATTGTTCTTTGTCTGAGATTAACTCATCGAATAGTAGTTTGTCTCCTTTTTTGTGAAGTCGGTTAACAAACAAACTAATTTTGAACCCAGTTCATAGTGAAATATGATCAATTCACGGCCGATACAGACATTTATCTCGGAAGTAATTTGTTCGCAGAGCTTTGTTGTTAGTGTTATGTAGAAGTGATGTAGAACATTACATTTGAAATATGGCAGCAACAACTGATATCATATGTTCAAGTAGAATAATACATAATTAAAATGGTAAAATATTTTTTCAAATAGCTCCCCACGTTCCGGAGATTACCCTCTGCATACACACAAAAACACAAATATCATATAAACAACTCTCTCTTTGTAATATTAGTATAGATTACAAGCATTTTGGTCTGTTATAGCCAAAATTCTCCTGGGAATCGCTGTGATTGGCCAGTTTAGAATTCAGGCCTTCCGCGGAGAACATTTATTTGGTCGGCCGCCGGTGATGTTTGCATGGCTACAGCTGTTTGTTATGTTTATGTATCCTGCCGCATAATATTAATAAATAAGTAATGTATGTGTGTGCATATTTATCAAAATAATATATCCAGAAGGCATCTGAATGAATAGTCAGAATGAAAATACTTTAGAATACTTTTCTCCTGCCGTAAATTTGAATTTAACACTTAGATTTATTAGTAAAATATTTTAGAGTTGTTTTAGATTGACTTACTCTGCATGCATGTGTGGTATCGGAAATTTTAAGGCTTTCCCCAAGCCACTCTTTAAAAATAGTCCACAGCAAAAATGACATATTGTCCATATTGTAGAATTACTATGGAGCAGCGAAAGCGATATTGTCCGACAATCCGCTAGGCCTGTCCTGTGGCATGGTCTGCCCCACGAGTGACTTATGCGTCGGAGGATGCAACCTTCACGCGAGCGAGGAAGGAGCCATAAATATCGGAGGGTTGCAACATTTTGCCGTTGACGTATGTATCTAACATTTCTTTATAATGTAAATAAATGTAAGTGCAGCTGAAAAGGTATCTTGTATATGTCCCGGTGCCCTTTAAGTTCTACTCTCTTAAATTGTTTTTTATGCCATTTTACCAAGCAATGTAACAATCTGGTAACTATTTTAATTATCTTCGAACGTGTCCTTTCAGATATTCATGAAAATGGGCATACCTCAGACTTTAGACCCAAACACAAAGCCTCTGCTAAGGGGCGGAGACCAAAAGCTAGCGCTAATAGGAGGAGGTCCAGCCAGCATCAGCTGTGCATGTTTCTTGGCCAGACTCGGTTACAAGGACATTACGATTTACGAGAAAGAACAATATTTGGGTGGATTGAGGTACAATGTATTTTAGATTAGATGCGCTTACTCTACACGCCTTTTGTTTGTAGCAAGGAGTTGAATATTTCTTATCTTGTTAACCGACAAATAAGCTGATGGTCTACATGATACTGAATGGTCACTGCAGCCTATGAATATTAATAATACCACATATATAATCGATACGTTGCTGGAGTAGGAAGATACAATAAATGAACTTCCTTCCTATTTAGGATACGTCAAAACAGTTGTTCTCTGAAGGAGGGTGGTAACCGAAAAACCAAAAACTCTCAAAGCCTTACATAGGGTTTAACTGGTGCAGAGCACAGCCAACTAGAGAGGTGAGGCCATAACCCCGTCCGCTGCTTAGCAGGATGCACACATGTAGGGGAGATTGGCTTGGACACATAATTGTGAGGAACATGTAAATCCGTTGTGTGTAGCTGTATCTTTTAATCAATATTAATAAAACTCCATTTCTGTATATTTACTATCCTTCAGCTCATCTGAAATCCCGCAATATCGTCTACCGTACAATGTGGTTCAATTCGAAATAGATCTGGTAAAGAACTTGGGCGTGAAAATTGTGACTGGAAGAAAACTTTCATCAAATGACATCACTGTTGACGTAAGTAAAACTTTCATAGATTTTATTGCGCAGGTTCGACTTAGGAACTCTTCATTAATAATAAATTAATACTCGCTGAGTAAATATTATGATATTACGCGTCTGCTTCACTGGTAGTGACAATGAGATCAATTTATTTCTCTTTGTCTTTCAGAAAATAATATGTAAATGGTGCTACAAAACCACATCAGAAAATAAAACTTATCGTAAAAGAACTAAGTAACTTTGCTAGTGTGACAAGCAATAAGCATATTTCTCTTCATGCTATCTTCCTAAATAGTGATTAATCTTTCAGGGTTTACTAAAGGAAGGTTACGCTGCTGTCTTTGTAGGTATTGGGCTTCCGGAACCAAAAATCATACCTATTTTCAAAGGCCTTACCCAAGAAATGGGTTTTTACACTAGCAAAGATTTCTTGCCATTGGTCTCTCAAGGAAGCAAAAGAGGTTTGTACGTGTTTGTTAACATATTAAGTACTCGTAGAGCGTTCAGT
The DNA here is from genome assembly GCA_018251895.1 of Agathymus mariae mariae. NCBI lineage: Eukaryota > Metazoa > Arthropoda > Insecta > Lepidoptera > Hesperiidae > Agathymus > Agathymus mariae. The sequence goes on along the minus strand of DWPT01002426.1, from coordinate 5,709 downwards.
GATGTTTTAAATGTTTTAAAATGTATATGAAATTTGACACGCCGTTACACTTCGTGATATGATATAGGAAGGCTCACTAGAAGAGGACGTCACGCCGCCACAGATAACGAACGTATAGAATGTCCACCTTACATTTAATTTTATTCGTGTTTCAATTATATCTTTAAAATAACTTCAAGAGAAAGCAATATAAAATTATTCCTAAAATCTAAGATCATGAAATAAATAAATTATCAATGCGATATCTTGATTGAACTTCAACAGCCTTACATAATATAAAGTTATCAATGAGTTTTTTGCACAGGATTATGCGCTTGCAAAGCGACGTTACCACGGCTGTTTGGTAATGTGGTCGTACTGGGCGCCGGCGACACGGCCTTCGACTGCGCCACGTCGGCACTGCGCTGTGGCGCTAGGCGCGTGTACGTTGTATTCAGGAAGGGCTTCACCAACATAAGGGCCGTTCCTGAAGAGGTCAGTTTATCGACGGAATAGAAAAGACGCTTTATTCGTTTATGTTATCTATTAGATAGCGCTCAATAATCATAATAACTGATTTAATATTTGTGTACGTTAGTTTTGTTCCCATTCCCGTTAGTAAAATGTCCAGTACATCTTGTAAGAATTGCAAATTTAATTATTACTTAGAGGGATATGTTACGGTATTGTTTCAGGGTTATGTTGTTGATATTACAAGTTGTTCTTTCACATTTTTCTTTTTACGGACGGCGGTACCGTTTATCAAAAAGAGGCGTATTTATTACTTTGCACATGAGTTTAAAGCCATTTACAGCATGAAATAAATTTACTGATAAAAACTATAAGCTTAAATTAAAAAATATGTATTATAATAACTTATAATATACCTATATAATATGACTATATATAATGCCTAATATATATGCCTGTGACTGTCACGTGGGTGTGTTATAATAGGCATATACAAGCGCATGTTTTAATATAATTAAATAAAATTATACATTTTCATACCTTATTTAATGTTGATGAAAAGATAAATATTACTTAATATTGAACTGATTCAACCTGTACATGTGCAGTTCCTCATATATCTTTATGAAATGTTGGCGGTACTTTGTTACTAGCCAGCGAGCAGCGTCTATCATATTGTGAAGGGAGTTAATGTACCCTCTCTTCACAAAATAAAATTTATTTACAAAATCAACAACATGTAATATTTAACAAATAAGTAGGTTAGCAATAAATTGTAATAAAACATAATAGTGTTAGCTCACAAGTGTTTAAACCCAGGACAAACTTAATAACGGTTTTTACGGGTATTATTTATGTAAACCACTGTATCTTTCATCGATTCAAGAAATAAAAAAAAATTTGATTGTAAATTCATATATCCTGAAGAATTAAGTGCACAGAACTGAAACTTAAATTGGGAGTGATGTATTTTATTATTCTACTCGTATGTAATTTCAGGTTAATTTAGCTCAGGAAGAAAAATGCGAATTTGTTCCTTTCATGTCTCCACAAGAAGTCGTCGTCAAGCATGGCAAGGTAAAGAGATGAAACATGTTATTATATATTATATTTATTTTATTATATATTACCTTACAATAAGTATAACATCTCAAATAAATATTTGGGCTATGGAGAAATACCGCACAGTATCTCTATAGAAGTTATAGTGTTTTATTAAACATCTTCAATATACAGGCGAGGTAACAAACCGCTTTAAGCTTGGTGCGTAGTTGTGGCCGACGGCCGACGGTGACAAAGTTTCTTGAGTGCCTCTATAGGTACGTTAAGTCATAAGTTCCGTTTATTATCGTTTTGTCGTTAAGCCATGTCGGAGGCATAAGGACTACTGTCACATGGGATAGTCCCTGGTCAAATTCATATGGAAGTAGGGGGGTACAATCTATGCGTCCTCAAATTACGAAGAAATTACGTAGCCGCCTCCAACATGTCAATGGAAGATATACTATACGAGTATTAATCAATGTGTAATTGTGAAAGAGTTTTAGTATACTCACGACCCGGCAGACGTCTATCTGCTCGGACGTTGGCTTGCCTCCTATCTAATAGTTTTCAGCAAACATTTTCATATATCCTAATTTTTGATGAACTGTATAATAGGTGACAATTTTCTTTTTTTACGAAACCCATTTTTAAACCTGAACCATCCAGGGACCCACTTAAACACACACAAAAATATCATCAAAATCGATTCAGTCATTAAGGAGTTGCAATATTCGCACAGAACAGTTTTATATATATAATTTTTATATTGTCGTTCAGATAACAGCAATTCGTATGTGTCGCACCGAGCAACTGGACGACGGTGAATGGATCGAAGACCAAGACCAAGTACTGCAGCTCAAAGCCAACTTCATCATCTCCGCTTTCGGCTCTGGATTATACGAGACTGAAGGTAATTTTATAACTTCTTATTCTTTATTTGCTTTATGTTAATGATGAACAAACGAAAGCTTCCATTTTAGTCTTCAGACTAGAGACACCTTATGTAAAAGTTAATATCTAACTAGTACACGAAGTGCCTATAATAAATAATAGCGTATGGTTGTTGTTCCAAAAGTGCAATTTTATTATATTTCTTCATACTATAAAATAACTAGATAAAGTTGATTACGATACACTTCAAATTGCAATAAGAAACTCAAATCCGTTTCAGTAAAACAAGCACTTTCGGACGTAAAACTGAACCGCTGGGGTCTACCCGAAGTAGACAGTACGACTTTACAAAGCGTCACTAACCCTCGAGTGTTTGTGGGTGGTGACTTGGCCGGGGTAGCCGAGACCACGGTGGAGTCAGTTAACGACGGGAAGACAGCTGCTTGGTACATGCACTGCTACTTGCAGGTAAGTCAGGACGTTGGAGCGCTTACTGCCTTACAACTTGCGTTGAGCGGATGAGATTGACAAATTTACGCAATATCGCACGTGAGTGACTGTCGAAAGACTAATGTACATAATGTACTTTCGTTCTTCGGAGACCACACTGTGCTAATATTTTAGCTAGTATTTGTTGAAAATCGTTTGAAAATTTTGCTTGCATAAAACTTTTTCTTGTAAATGTCACTAGCCCGAATACAACTATCTTCACTTGCAACTTTCTTCATAGTAAAACTTGCAAGGTTTTTTTACTAATCTCCTTACAGGGATCAGATATCCCTTAAAGAAAATCCCAAATAGCTTCATCAATCGATTGTGGGGTGGCAGACTTCACACAACTTAAAGAATGATATGATGTTTTTTGTAATATTTAATGGTTATCTCGTAACTTCTAGAACTTAGAGATGTGGACAAGACTAGAATAGGTTTTCACGTAACGATTTAAAATTTGGTTTGTCTAGGGCATGCCTTTCGACTCTCCTGTAGAACTTCCCAAGTTCCATTGCCCAATCGACGACGTGGACCTCTCGGTGGAAGTATGCGGTATCAAGTTCGAGCATCCGTTCGGGCTGGCCAGCGCGCCGCCCGCTACCAGCTCGGCTATGATAAGACGTGCCTTTGAGCAGGGGTGGAGCTTTGCTGTCACCAAGACCTTTAGTTTAGATAAGGTATGTATATATTAGGTGTAGTATAACATAATTTAACTGTCGGGTAATTAGTAAACGTACCGAACCCTTTATTAACTAAATAACCAAACCTGTCAGTAAAAATGGTATTGTGCGTTTGTGCTGTCGGATGTGTTTTCCTAGCTACACATCTATTCCAGTATGTTTTAACTGAACACTTTTCTGTATTGTTCTTTCGTTTCATTTGTAATATTTACATTTTATTTGCTCTCATCTGTAAGAATTGCCTTTAGAACCATAGCTGTAGAGAATAAGTTTATAATCATGCGTAATTGGTGCTCTTGACCTTTCAATACTAGAATTAATGTAAAGATTTAGACGGCAACAGATTACTACAGTATAGTATAAAATCCATCAATTCTTCATCTACTGATCTGCTCAAAGACAATTTTCAAGTGACTCGCGTTTCAGTAACCGTCGCCATTGGACCGATAAACTGGAAATGAATTATGTCGTACAGGATTCGGTCACCAATGTGTCTCCGCGGATTATCAGGGGCGTGACATCCGGTGAGAACTTTGGACCAGGACAAGGCTCGTTTTTGAACATTGAGCTCATCTCGGAGAAATGCGCGGCGTATTGGTGTCAGAGCGTCACTGAATTAAAGCGAGACTTTCCTAGTAAGGTAAGTCTTTATTAGGTATTTATGTATGAAATTTTAATCTGGATACGGATACGGACATATGAATAATATTTTACCGGTTTCAGTTCAGTTACGGTTACGGGTATGAATTTATTTCGGATTAACCAATCGTTTAGGATCATTTTAGTTAAATATATTATATGATTTAGGACTTGGAAAAAAATTGAATATATTTATAAGGTAGCAGTTTATTTCTAGGTATTACCTAATCCTACCTAATCACAGAAAAAAATAATTTAATATATATACGACCTGAAATCTGTAATAACTTATCTCATTTAGACTCTGTCCTTATCCGGAACTATTTGAAACTTTTTTATCGGATCCGAACATCGGATAGTTTCGGATACTCTTACAAAGCTCCATAACATCCCTGGTCTTTATGTTTAAGTTTCGAAGAATGTGAAGTTGGCATTTTTAATTTTATATTTCAGCCTTTCAGGTAATGGGCAAAATTTTTTTTTGTGTGTCAAAGAACCCGAGTGGGTGTGTGGTCTGCCAGTTTGCGGTCAGTGAGTGTGTCTCGGCAATTTTGCTTGTATGTGTATCGTAAGAATTATCAGAGAATTGGACAAGAGTCTCATCTATGTGAAGGTCTTCATTACATATTGGAATAGCATAACGGAGTATCCTCTGAGCCTCCTTAATTACGGGGAGAGACCCTAATAAGTCAAAACAAGTACTTATCAAAGGGGGCACTCAATTTTTAGGTTAATAAAATTTATTAATAAATGAAATATTTGGACACGCTATAATTAATGTTCTTAGTTTAATTTCTTTTATTTCAGAAGTGACTTTCCGCGATTATGCACACCTCGCGCAACGCACAAACAGAACTGTAAGAGATCAACTGAAACGTACATTGCGTAATTCCCAGGTGGTGATAGCGTCAATAATGTGTTCGTACAACGAAGCTGACTGGGTCCAACTGGCGCAGATGGCCGAAGCGAGCGGGGCGGACGCGTTAGAGCTAAACCTTTCCTGTCCTCACGGCATGGGGGAGTCCGGTATGGGCCTTGCTTGTGGACAGGTAACAAACGCTCAGTCCCTTATTCCCTGTATTCCATGGACACGTGTTATTATTAGGATATCCAATAAACCAACAACTTAACAGGACCGTTTTATGTATACACTAGCAGAGTGGTCAGATTTCGTTTGGGTTGAAAAATTATTGTATATACATGATTATTCAAATTCAGTTTTTTTACTTAATTAGACTACATCTTGTTTACTGATGATTTACACAATCTATCATCTGCGCAATCGCATGCTCTCACTACATACCAATTTTCATTACGATCGGTCAAGCCGTTCTCGAGTTATAGCGGGACCGACAGACAAACGTTTAAATTTAGTGAGTGATAAAACAAATATTTATCATTAAATTCCACAAAAAGTGGAATGTACAGACAGGCAGACACTACAGCCTTGGCCAAAAGTATTAGGCACCCTACAACTTGCTGCATATTTCGGGTATAAAAAAAATAAAACTAG
>DWPT01002425.1:0-16198 GCA_018251895.1 Agathymus mariae mariae | reverse complement strand
GATTCAATCTTTATTTTCCTTTTTCCAAGCATAGTTTTAATAACCCTTTTAGATAAATCTATTTTACACTAACTACAAGTATTGATACATGACTTTCTAATTTATAAATGCTAACACAATACACTAGCTTACAAAGTAAATAAAAATAGAAACATCTTAGAAATATTACCATTTAGCATTGATTTTAAAACGGAAAGGCGTCCCAAAGAACACGCTTCCTACACATCTTCAATTTCAGAGGAAATCATCGATATTGTATTTCCAAAACAGAAACATTTAGTGAAAGTCTTTCCCGACAAAACAAATCAGAAAAATCACACAACATTGTCTTTGAAATACTTTATGACGCATTTCTTCACAACAAACCGCTTTTGAAGTTAGCAACGTTCGATCGAAATATACGCAATCCTTCTTTATTATTTGATTGGGTGAGAAACGCGCTGAATTTTCTTTGTGCTATATAAAAAGCTTTTTGACGTACAAAATATGTGATGTAGTTGTTTTTAAGGTTTCGCAAAACAACAGAAATGGTGGTACTACTCACAATTTTACCATAAATAGGTAGATCCCGCGACGCTTTTACTTCAGTGGATGTTTTATATCACAGAAAGTATCCACAATCGCGCACCCTCAACAATTGTTTCCGTTTGTTATCAGGTGTTTCACATATATCACGCCTACTTGAATTATTTTTTTACTACTACTTCATTTTTCTACTACTATTAAACCGTAATATATGTTTTTTTAAGTCTGAAACGTTTTAACAGAATTCCAGTGCTTACTAAATAGAAGAATATCCAGTTCCCAAAAAGAAACCTTAGTTACCTTTTAGTCGCAACGTCAGACAGGTTGGAAGAGTTTCTCGGCGTTTCTTATCTTCAATGTTAAAGAATCTTTTCGAAGCCGTAGTAGAAGCAAAAAAATGACGTACCTAAGCGTATGTACAAAATACCTAAATTATTAAACGGTTTTGAATTTGAATTCAAATTGCAAATATATCAAGTATCGTTTTAATCTAAACAGGATCTACTTGTCACAATAAACACACAAATATATAATATGGTTCATACTTACATCAGCGTTTGAATCGAATATGTAATGGTACTTTCTTTACTGTCTTTCTTACCTTCTTCTCATTTCCTGGCCTACAACGCATCAGTGATGCCTTTGGTCTCGCTGATGTTCTTGGGCGACGGTGACCACCTGCACGTTTGTCGGTTATTAACATAAAAAATCTACGAATACACATTACAATAGATTTTTTACTTGAAATTTACGATTTTCATTACTCGTAGAACCATCTAGTTTTGTACTAAAAACTTTTTCTAGCCCTGTCGCGGCAACATCTCGCTGCTAGAGGAAGACATCTGGCGAGAGCAGCAATGCAGTGCTCACGATAACACACCGTATGGCGGAGAGCTGTTCCACTGGAGAGCTCACAGGGACGACGCAGAACCATGCGCTCTCACGTGCCGCGGTACTCCGCAGCATTCTGGACAGAATCCAGAAGCGGTAAGTATTGCCTTCAACCACGCTCGTAACAGTCCACTTCAGGGAACGTTAAAAGTTAAAAACTACCTTACCATTTTGTTTACAAGTGTTTCAGCCAACATTAGCTAATGCAAAAATACTAGATATTTGAGATTAATGACTGCAACTTGTCCCTTAAAATCATGACGCTATCTCATTGTTAATACGAATTCAATAACCATTAAATTTTTCATCTAAAGAGTTATTGTAATTTTGTAATTGAGCTTTTAAAGGTAATTCAACAATATTATAAACAAACAATTCCTGCAAAATTATTTTCACAATGAAACTTAATAATGCTAAATAGGTAAAATATAAAATGTGGGTTAACTGTGGTGTTACAATTAGTTGACAAGATTTCAAAAAAAAAAAAATTCAGTCATAAGATTTCCTTTACAATTCCAATGCTGTAGTTGAAATTCAATAAAGGCAAGAAGTGCGTTTCTCCATACAGCATAAAAGCGCGAAAGATTTAAAACGGTGTATATTTGTATATAGACGGTAACTCTGGACGACGACGACCGTGTTGTGGTAGCAGTGTTGGCAGCCAGGGTGTCAGATGGCACCAGATGCAAGCCTGGAAGTCTTGATATGTGCATCGATGGAAGATGCCAGGTGAGTGACGTCGTATTGAGATTTACAAACTACAAGAGGTTCTTATAAACTCAACTTTCGCAAATTCATTGTTATGCATGCTTACGACTTGTATATTTTATACAGATATTTTGACCTAATTGACGACAATTGGACGACGCGGAAAATTTTTTAACATTCTCCAGAGTCATCGGCGCATGCTAGGTTATTTACCCAAAACGAATAATAATAAGAATTTATTGTCATACACTAAAAAGGGACATTGTATCGAAGATGAAACAGAATAACAATAGAAAGAATCACAGATATAATGATACAACAAAAACAAACTAATTTAAAATAATTTCTAAAGATGTGGGCAGAGGGGATGGCTCAGCCTTTGGCCTTTAGCCTCGCGTAGCGTGATTTTTCAGTCACTCCTGTTCCTAGCCAAAACAAATAAATATATCATGTCATACATGTCATCCTGTATACATTATTTTTCCAACATTGAAGACTTAAATGTATGTAGGTTTTTGCATTGCACGTGTGCGTATGTTTGTTTGTGTTTCATTATTTAGTTATATCGGCGTATTACAGATTTTTAGTTAGTTTGAAGAACTTTAAATGTAGGAAGTTTCAGTAAGCATGTTTAAATTCTCTGCAGCGAGCTGTCTCCTCAGTATTGCTGAATAGCATTTAGTATTCAGTCTGACAGCATTAAAGCCCCTTTGTATTTATTTTCTAGCCGCCGACCGAAGGTACTCGAGCATGGCGATATGATTCTTGATCTACATTTATCTTTCTAGAATCAACAGGAAAATATGTTAGACGCAATTTCGAAGAACCTGTTCTTTTAGTGGTGCTGATCACGTGCCTTCAAGCAACTCATCTTACTTGTTTGTCAGTTATTGATATGAAACACAGTCATAACATACCTCTGATATTTATCTTACGGTACTTTACCATTAATGATTTTGCAAAGTTCATGGGTCTCGTTGACATAACCTCTCACTGTAAAATATTGCGCCGATCCTCCAATAGTGAGGAAAGACGAATTGACAAACCCTCCATGTTCTAAGCAGAATGGCCTCAATTTCGGAATCCCAACAAATGGTTCGATAAAATATTCAAGTCCCATCGAGAACAAGTTATGTTCGAAGACGGGAGAGCATGTTTATTCCCGTGTTTTTGGGTGAAAATTGCGTTAGCAGTAAACAATAGCAATACTGTAAGGGTGTACCGGTGTTGTTGGATATTTTTTTCCCGCGTTGTTACGACAAAAGACAATTTGAGACCAAGTTGTAACCTCGTGTAATATTCTGTTATATTCTATTTCACTGTGTCGCGTGAGTTGAGGATAATATTTAAGTACATTTTTCGACACGAAATCATATGAGATTTATAGTTTTACTTAAAAACGTTTACAATAAACCTAATTTAAAATTGTAAAAATTGTTTTAATTTCTTGTAACGCCAATGCTTCAACTCATGAATGAATCATAAAGACCATTCCGGTGTAATGTAGACTGATGTAGGAACAGATTTCGTATGTACAATAATAAAATTCCGTGCGGAAAGGTAATATTAGAGATCACGTGTGATAAAGCTGGGAAGTTATATTACAAAACTTCACCTACAGATTTGCAATAATTCTGTACGCATTCGATGGGTGTAAATAAATTACATGGCAACAAAGTGCAATGGCAACAAAAAAAGTTGGTTTGTTCTTAAAATATTTTTAATTTCCAGAATAATATATGTTCCTCGTAGATATTTCAATCCCTAGAATTTTCATACAGGTTTTCCTTTAAGCTGTTAATGAAAAAATATAATAAAGATTTTTTTATCATGATATTAGACTGTAGTTTCTGATACAAGAGAGAAATGGTAAATATTGGTAATGCAACGGTATCGCATAAAGCACTTAGCAAAATTTAAATTCTCCTATAACTGTAAAATATGCGCTATCAACATTATCAACCAACCGTACTTTAGCCAAAATCGCTAAACCTATTCGATTTTAACTGCATAATTTTCGATTACCATACTATTTTAATCTGCTTAAAATATCACTCCCGTTTGGCACAGCGGTGGGTATTAAGTATTCAGGGTGCGAGAGAACTAACTCACTTTGGTGGTAATATCGTAGAGCAAATAACTGCGAAGTTATTTTGCAATATCGGATATTTTTTAATTTTTTTATTTGTCATAGTAAACACAGAGAATTTAAGTGCGAGGTGTGTGTTATCGTTTATAGGCATAAGTAATTCTTTACCGCAGTCCGTACGGTAATATTGAAGACATGATCGTCACCCATCACACGAGTTACCGATGTGTTGCCAATCAAGAAGTTAGTCTCTTCATTGTTCCCAAATACTGCAACCGAATTCGAATTGGAGACGGAATCTTCCATGCACCTCTAATCTTTGAAATTATGATCGTAAGCCGCCTCCCACGTGAGTTCGATTTACTCTTGATACGTTTCATTTTAAACTTTAATTCATACCATTTATGCATACTACATAAAGTGTACTTGAGTATTTAGTGAACGAACTCCATCAGGTACCAAATTGCTGTAATATTGAAGCGCGCTCTTAAGCTAATTACCGCCTGGTTCCTCAATGCATCCGTTGTTAAATATTCACACACGAACTGGTTCAGCCATAACAATGCAATAACACCATACAGTAACTACATTTACATCTCGTTACATAGATTCAGCTGAGGGTAGGATTATAATTGTTCACTCCTGTAAAATAGGCTTGGATTCCTGAAAACAATTATGGTAAAATTTTAAACAGCACGTTCATTTCCCAAATAATTCAAGTTATACACAGGAAATGTAATGAATTAAATCAATAATTAATATATTTCTTCCCAATAATGAAGACGCAATCCAAGGTATCCCCTTGCGGGGAGGGACTTAGGTTTTACCTTTAATTAATTTATCGGATAACTTGAGTCTCGATTTAAGATCGATTTAAATCGATAAAAGCAAATCTGTAGAATTTATTAAGTGTTACACAGTTACTGACTAGGATTTGAATGTTGAGATCGTGGAGTAGTTTTATTAAGCATTATGGTTATAAATATAAAAAAAAAATATGGTGAAATGTTTTCATAAATAGGACGTAGTGAGGTGAAGATTTTAAATTATAATTATTTAAATTTAGATTTTAAAAGAAAAATAATTCTGCCAGCTAGAGGAACGATGACATCATTACAATTCATATTATTCTCTTTCTGAGCATGAGTCTCCTCTCACAATGCGATAAATGGGTTAAGGTCACCGATAAAGGTCTTCCACACTGGCCTAACATAGATTGGCGTATTTACCTTCGAAAATATTATAGAGATCTCTCAGGTACTTAGGTTTAAGAAAACATCAAATTAAAAATTAGATTCAGGATTCCAACTTGAGACACCCATGCGGGAAACTAAACACTAAGCTACCACTGCTGGCCGAACGAAATAATTTTATCTTATTAAAATTAACTACATTATTTATAATTGCAACTGTTAGTGAATATTTATGTGATCATTCTCGAAGGACTTAGTTAATTGAGGCTATAAGCCTTTAATACTTCAATGAAAACTTTGTTGATATAATTTATATTCAATACCATTAATGGCCGGTTCCTATAACCTGTCTCTTCTTGCTAGTTTCCTGTCATGTCGCTTTTGTATGAACTTACTTATCCTTAGCTATATTTAATAAGCGGTAGATCCATCACACGAGAACAAATGATTGTGTCTTTGTTTAATGAAACACAAAAACGCAGTAAAATCTTCTGTACGTCATTATTTTAACCAGCAATAAGCGATGGATAGCTTATAGAAACCGGCCATTAAGGTATTGGATCGAAATTATTTTCTGACGTATTATTCAAAAGCCTTCGCCAAAGATTAAATCATAGCACCGACAATCAATTGCTTGACGTAATAACAGAATTAATCTCACAAACACAGAAGCGAAGATGACAAGGCATTCGCAGCTATTGAGGGTTGAGTAAATCGAGATTTATTTCCCACAGGGTATAATTAATAAACGCCAAGTACAGAAGAGGTTATACGTCATCATTGTTTACAAACAAAGCAGCACTCCCTTAGTAAAACCTTTTCAATACAGTATCAAGAGTGCGGCTGCCGAGCCATTTATAAAATCAGTTTCTGGAGGAAAATTGAACGGAATAAGCAAACGCGTGTTATACAGGCGGTGCGGTTGGGAAACAAAGGCATTTTCTTCGCAAGTAAAGTATTTATTATTTCTGACTTGAAGCAAGTTGTTTCAAGAGTCAGTGTTTCAGTTTGAAGTAATGAAGTAAGTGAAATGTAAAAATTTCGTTTCATTTCAGTCATTAAAGTAAAAATATGGCTGTGACTGTCTGCAATAGTAAAATGTGATACAGGGATTCCCGCTGAGTACCGAATGTCATTTATCCCATTCTATTCATATTATTAGTTGTGTGTTATCTATGTGTTATCTTTTATTACTATTATTAAACTTTAATTTTGTTGCAATGTTTTATTATATGGTGATATAAACGCTGACCGGCTTCTTTCAGAGTATGGTATTAGTGTTATAAATCCATTGTAATCAAGAAACATCTGCAAATAAAGGTGTAAGTGATACTCAAGGACGACGGTTAATACTTACCAGATACTTAAATAATATTTATAATAATAATTGATAACTAACTAAAGAGAAAGCAATATTAAATGATAATACTCCGTAGCAGAGCCACTTAGTTTTCTGCGTCACGTTACTGATAAATACACGGGTACTAAGGATATTTATAGTGAGCTCCCGTTTCATAGTAAAACTATTCCATTTCTACATTCATTTAATGCACTATCCATAACATATATTTTTTCTAGTATATAAATAAAAATAATCATCTTTTAAGTTTCGTCTAAATTATTGAATCTACCAACTCCTAACCCTTGAACAGCAGTGTCTACTAAGCTATCGTGTCTTTAATCTGTTGTATGAACGCTACAGTACTGTGTATCGCGTGGAAATTTCTTTGAGACATTACGAGTTCAAAAGGCGGCCTACGAAGCGCGGCAGTGGGATTAATGTTCGAATGATGATGCAAATTCTGCGCTGCAAAACATCAAGTATTCAAAGGTATATAGCATGCGAAAAAAGCAACTTAATGTATACCAGAAAAAGATACAAGGATGGTTTTAAAACGCTAGGCATTCTTCGGGGCGAAAAATTAAGCATTGCCGTTTTATTTATACATTTTAACGCAATATTTAGTGCAATTTCAACTTGAAATAGTCGTTGGTAACTGAGACTTTAAATAACCGTTACACGCATGTATAACCGGACTTGTAAAAATCGGATTGTCCGATTTTTTCTTTCATACAGCAAAGCTATATTACTGATTCTTCTCCCTTTATTAACTTGTTACAGGCAAATGTAATGTTAAATGATGATTTGTTACTGTAATATTAAGTGATACATTTAAAAAAATAAGTAATGTTTTTAAACTTATATCACCGCGGACATTATACTTTTGAACTTTTGATTGAAACATGAACACGAAATTAACTTGAAAATTGAACATTTTTTTCTGATATATCGTTCCAATTACATTCCGTGATGACCACGATCCATATAATTGGGTCGAATTGGGTAAAAAACACAAAAATCTTGGGCACCCATTACAGACAAAAATATAAGTAATTATGGACTGTTACAATGATAATTGAAGATGTTATAATTAAATGCAATCGTAAAAGAATATAGCAGATAATATATTATAATTAAAATAAATAAAATAAAATATTGCGCATTAAACAACATTCGGCACTGGCATAAATACTGCTAACGTTTCACAGTATTTTCGCTTTTAGAAATAACTCAAAAAATGCATTTTTTTTGTTTAATTCAACTTCTATTACTGTCAATTTCACAAAATAAAATCCCGTGTATACGTATATCGTTATATTTATTTGTACACTTCCAATTAGATCATCCATACTGCACCTGACACTTTCTCCTTTCTTTCTGTCTCCTATACCTACCATTCTATAATATTTACAACCTTTATTTAATGTCAATATACTTTTAATATTAAATACCAGAATTCCACTGGCGATAGAATTCACGAGCAGGTAGCTGGCAAAAGTAATTTATAAACCAAACAGAAAAATTATACAACAGGTAAAAGCCTACTCAAAACTTCTAAACAATTTGCTACAACCTCTTGGCACTTCATTAAGAATCGGAAAGCGTCGCCTTGAATAAAAACTGAAATTCAGAAAGGAAACGCCGTCAAAAGTAATAAAATGCAAACTTGTACATTAAGTTCTTGTCTTACCGGCGATAGGTAAAGATTCTGCCTTCATGGATAAATAATAAAAATATCATTCATTGTGGATTGTTATAATCTTTAATAATAATAAATGTCAATTATCTACATTTTTCTTGTAAATTAGAATTTAGGTACCTTTGTCATGCTTGATATTGAGATAAAAACATTTCTTTGAAACGTTTGTCCACCCGTCCATCTGACCATTAATCATGCTAAAACTACTGAACAGATACAGAACAGGTAATGATTTAGGATAATGTATATGCCGGGAAAGATTCCGCGGGATAGGAAATAAAAGTTAATACGGACATTGTATTAAGAGGGCCGTAAATAAAATTTTGACTGCACAACTCCAGCTATGGTATTAAATTAATATATATCAAATGCATAGAACTGGACAATTCCATCCCTAAAACAATGCGGGCGCTATTTCGAAACGTAAGGCTTAGATTTTATAAAGCGAAGCGAGAGTGGATACTAGTATAGATGTTATAAAAAATACAATATTTAACAACGAATTGAAAATTAAAAGCTTTCAAATATGAATTTTACTGGCCATTACTTGGAGATAAATACAGCTATTTAATTTTTTTTATTAACGTTTAACAGCTCTGGTTATAAATAATATTGTTGCCTCGCGGTGTGTTTTGCTGCGGGAAGAAGTAGTGCAAGGAACTGTAACATTAACTGCAGGTAATGTAGAAGCATCAAGGGCGCAGCTATGATAGGAACTCACAAATATTAGGGTGTCTTCGGACACCTACATGGTGTTCGTAAACAATAATAGTTGGTTACAGATTATACTTTACTTATGATTTACTTATCTGACAATGGTAAAGCAACTCCTTAAGAGGCAAAATTCAATTTATCTCAAATAAAAAGGAACAACTTTAAAAATATTATTGCGATAATTACTAGGAAATACTGTTATGTTAGAAGTTTTTCTACTGCAAGAGATAGGGCAATGAACATCTGCAATACAATATTAAATTTATAATAACATTTAAGAGCCAATTCAACAATAAATCAAGTAGTAAATGAGATCATGTAAATACCGATTTTAAGAGTAATATTGGAAATGTGTAAAAAAAATTTTAAAATAAGACAACAAATCTATTTAAAGTGTATATAATATACATGCATTGATATTATTGAAATTCTTATTCTTTCTATCTTTTTACCTTCTCATTTCCTGACCGACAACGCATCAGTGATACCTTTGGTCTTGCTGATGTCCGTGGGCGACGATGACCACTTACCACCAGGTGGCTTGTCTGCTCGTTTGTTGGCTATTAACATAAAAAAAATATATAAATTGAAGTCGTATCTAACCCCGATCTGTTGTCCGTGTTGAAACCCAAAAGGGATATGAAATACAATTAACTGCAAATTGATGATCTAATCACCACATTTTTCATAGAACACCAGTTACATATCACGTAAATGCTTACGCAGATAAGAATCCCTACTATATATAAAAAAAATATTATGAATAGTAACAAAACGATGCAAAGTATGATGAAGAATTCGTATGTACATATATTAAATTGCGATAAAGAAACAAAATAAATTCATTACAAATAAACTTTTATGATTATAGCGGTCATCGTAGTAGGAAAAAAAGTAGAATATATATATATATATATATAGGGTTGCTAGCTACCCAGGCAGTTTAAAAACCCCTTCACCATACAGGAATGACCACCGAAAGGAGGAACTTTATTCCATTGCCTCCTCCATTGTTCAGTAGGTTACACCGCAAACGGGGGTCACCTTGGACTCGAGTCTGTATAGAACCCCTAAAATCTTAAAGTCAAATCTTAAACTGTGTTCAAAAATCTATATTAGAAAATACAGCGCCAACTCGAAATAAAGTTTAAGTTTTAATTATTTTGTAACATGTCAACTTGTTAAGCTAAATAAAAATATTAAAACATCTTGATGTTAGTTTAAAAATACCTAAGGAAGGGGTCAAACTTCATTATGTAGCCGAAGAACAATCACGGTTGTCATATTTAATCTACTATTGACACGGGTCTACTTGTCCCTGCTCAAAAGAACACGTCAGACCTTTACCAAGTTATTTCGGTAGCAAGAAATGGACTTTCAAATTCAAACTTTGCTGTTACTTACTTAGTTCCCTGACTTATGTATTTTCTGTTCGGATATGGTTGAGAAGATTTGTTTTTGTTTGTGTATTTATTTGTAAGCCTACAGATGAAGGTGCAGAGTAATAACTTTATGATTTGGAACTTATATCAGCGTAGAAATTTTACAATTTAACAACAACGGGTCCTGACTATTTTGTAAATTGTTGCGATACTAGTTCATGCCCTAAACATTCGCCACGTAGATTTAGTGTTGAATACTTAGGATTTTCGTAAATTTTGTAAAGAATTACATTTGTAAAGTACATTATTTTTATATATCTGTTAAGGTTTAGCCAGGATGACTCATTTTGGCGCCCAAAAGTAAATTTTTGGCTCTATTTCTATAAATGTTGAAATTTTACAAAATCGAAAGAAAATTTCTCTATCTTTATATCAAATTTTGTCATAATCGGAATAGCAGCTTGGCCGTGGAAGGATAAGAGAAAGACAGGGTTATCTTCGCATTTATAATATTAATTTCGACCCAATTACGAGAATCATTCTTACGGTGAGACTGCCCTGGCAGGGACAGACGGACTCTTGGTAGTTTACACTTGATAGATGTTATTGATTACTGAACCTGTCAATTTTACATCTAGTTGATTAAACGTTCGTAGGTACCATACACAACCCAAATATTTATGGGCCCTAACAAGGCACCATAAAATACTGATTCTAATTCGATGCTGGCAGAACAGGGTTTCGTAAGGCGACAGAATCCAGCCTGCTTGGTGCTAGTTTCGCGTAAGGATTGGCTATCGATATTAATATTCAGTCATAAATAGCATCACTGGTGTTATTGTCTTTCCATGAACGTCTGTCTGGCTTACTCGTAGCTATCACCAGCCTGCTCGAATCAGCCGCCAAACGGATCGTCACGTTTTGGATGTGGGTTGAGAGCCAATACTTTCTTCTTCTTTCTTACCCGACAACGCAACTTTGATGCCTTAGGTGTTACTAATGTCCATGGGTGATGGTTAGCACTTATTATCTGGCGGCTCGTCTGCTCGTGTTGCCTAATTATATAAAAAATTACACGCTTCATCTAGACTTACGCATGTTATGAATATATGAATCTAATCTTTACATACTATCAGCGGTTTTAGTAAGATAGTTAAGATGTCCGGACAATAAATAAATATTGATCTGTACCATTCTGTACGTGGTAGTTTTAAAATTTAGACCAGAACTCACTTTTCATCACTTCACCGTATTAACTTTAACGAGCTATTTAATTCGTAACCTTTGATCTTTGTATCAACTCTACGTACAATATAGAATAGAAAATTATTCTGTTATAACTTTAGTGACAGGAATGGAAAGATATTCTATAATACTTCATTGTGTAGCGGTTTATAGAGATCAGTTCCCATCCATATTTCATCTATGCAGTGCCAATAATCCGATTAAAACGTGAACGGACGGATAAGCCCGATGAATTGATACATATTTCCGTTTTTGCCATATGACTAAGGAACCGTTAACAACACGACCAATAAAACAGTATGTAAAACAATGCGCAAACATAAATGAAACACCGAAGGCAGTAGTTAAGGGATAAATATTTTCAGCCTTCGCTATTGAATGTACTGCGGCGCTTTCAGCGGTGGCGTGAGCGAAAGTGGAAAATATTACACTAATTTATTACAACGATGTCACCGGTTTGTTTTATATGAATATAAAATGAAATCGTGAACGAGAATGTATTTTAATACTCGTGCATGTTATTACTTTCGCGGTGTTGCACGATTTCGGTGTAAATTAGTTTCGAGCCGTGTGTAGCTGAGATTTATAACGTGGAGTTTGACCCTGACAAAATTTGCACGTTTGATATTTTTGGGTGTTGTTCGACGAACACATTTTTGAAGTACAACGGGCTCGATATGAGTCCAAACCAACCCCATCTGGTCGTGTTGCACTCTGATAGAAAATAAATGATTCTATGGCGCACATTTTTGAGGTACAACCTGTTCCATATTTGAGTACAAACCAACCCTCTCTGCTCGTTATGCTCACATTTAAAAAATAGATGGGACTCCATGACTCCTTTTGCAGACCCCTGGGCTTTCGAATTTTATTCCTTCCCCGTAGTTTTTTTAACCTGCCTGGTTACTGGTTTTCTTGGTAGTCAATGATACCAATGATAATGTCAATGGCAACAACCACATTTTTTAAAAAAATATATATATTAATGGCTAGTCGGTTAATAAGCAACTGGTTATCAAAAAGTGATAAAACTGTAAAAGTATTCGCATAGATCAGCTTTTTAGCACCCTGAATATTATCAAAGTCAGAGTCGGTAATTATAATCCATTTATAATCTAATTTGATACTGGTGCTCGGCGCTGGGAATATGCAAATAATTTCAAACAGTGTCGTAGAAAATTAAAGTTAGAGATACACTGAGTATTTTGAGAAACAACTTGAGATAAGTTTTAATTTACTTATCCCAATATTATATTGACCACATATGTAAAGAGTATATTATTCTTTATCATTTGCACTATTTTCATCCTTATATTAGTTATAGGGATCCATTTTCCTAGTGTTATAATTAAGAAACATTGCTGCACAGAAATAGTCAAACTATTATATACTACACTCTTAATAGTACTTCCCAACTTACTTTAAGTTCTATTCATCCATTTCTCAGAAAAGTATCCCAGACGATAATCCACAAAGTAAATAATAAATACACCAAATATTATATAATTATGTTCAATAGTTTCTACCTGATACGCACAGATCAGCAGCTAGATAAAAACGGACTCACATAATCAAAACCAAATCATTCGTAGATCTTTATCTACATTTCGTCCTCTATATCTACAAGGCGCTGAGTCTCTTGATGATGCTAATTGTAAAGGATCACGTCTCGAAATTATAATTTATCACTGGCACCAAAGCTGTAACAATTTTTATTTCAAGCAAAATATTGAATGAACCAATATGTCGTGTATTGTTTGTACTAATGCTGTGCAGCCGAGTTACATTATTTAATTCCCATCTCATTGTTAATTTAAGGTGTACTCGTCAACAACTTTAGGAGCCATTTACCGTCAAACGTAAAACTTGAATCATGTAAAATGTAAAAACCGTTAAACTCAAAATCGTTAAACCATATGAACATATTATTTTCCGCTGCGCAATATCCGTCATGCTCTTCTTTGGTTTATTTCTGTTATTTTCATCCTACAGATCTAACTCAGAATACAAAGCCAGTTCAACGTTCCGCATTAATTTCATTAGTTATGCTTTGAATGAGCTATGGAAAAATGTTTATAAACATTGTTTTCTGCATATATTTCTATCTGTACCATTGTTACAGTTTACTGCATAAACGAAGTATGTTTTACCATATCACTTTCATCTCTTCATCTCTGCTCATCCATAGAGAAAGAAAGAATTCTATATAGCTGAATTACCTCCACATGGTTAAATAGTATAACTCGTACTCTGCGTTGGCATCGCTAAGATTGCACAGGATTTGATACGAAACTATCTTCCTGACTCCGAAATACTCGTGTAAATGCTTCCCGATTCAGTCTGCAGTATGACTGCTAATACATTATGGCGATGCGTTATATACGGGACTGTATCTTGGAATCACCGAGTGTGATGACGTGATGTTACAGAATGTCGACATCAACCAAAACGCATCACACGGTAATCGTTGAAATTATACGTCACAGAGCAACGGTGACTTCATATCTTATTCAAACTAAAAGAACTCATAAATTACTTTGCTATCTATCTATCTAACCCAAATTAAATGCAGCATAAGACGAAAGCTTGTTGCAAAATTATCTGTGAATATTTAACCGCCCCCGAATCCCGCCATTGAGACTACCGGTAATGCGTTAGTCGTGTTTCAACTTCATAAATACTGAAGCGGAGCGTAAGATGTGGTGCTTTAAATATTTTGTTAATTCTGTTTGTAACTACTATATTTGTGCAATGTTGAAATACAACTGGGTTAATATAAATTAATAAAAACAATAATATAGGCTATTTAGAAATGTAAGGGGCTTTATCTATCCTTGAGCCCAAGCCATCTTTCTTGCTTTAAAAGCAACCAGTTGATCAAGGCAAGGCTATAGCTATTGGTCCCTCCCGTTAGAGGTCACAAGACTTATTACCACTCATTTTAACTCGGTAATCGTACGTTGTGTCGGAGCTCTTTACTTTATTAACACCTTCCTTCTGGAATCTACCGCGAAATCTTTTCTACGTTTCTCGGTTGCAGTATTGGAAAACTTCTTTAGTTTCCATCTTGCTGGAAACGTGTCGGTTATATCTTCGGTGTTACGGACGTCTATAGGCGACGGTGATAATTAACAATAAGGTGCTACGTCGGCTCATTTTTCGGCTATGTACATAAAGATGTAGGTTAGGTTGTAGATGTAACCAAGTTATCTGTAGGTAATGTGGATGTAACCAGATGTAACCTAAAACTTTAATTTACGAGTCACGAGTTTTTTATTCTACAGAGTATAACATCGAAACATGTAAGAATCAAAAAAATTTTTTTTTTTGTATGTGTATTACATTTTCTTCTCTTCTTCTCTTATATTTTGGTTTAAATCTGGATGATTAACAATACAATCTTTTTCCATTACATTATCTGATGATGACTAATTAGTCATAATCCTAAATAATAATAATCTCCTCAAACCTCTTTCTAGAACTGATCTTTTGCTATATCAATTAAATAGTTCAAAAGTAGGTCTCCGGCTCGGAAAACTGCACACACACCAAAGTATTTCATTTATGTACAGAAATAAACCCCTATGGTTATACCGACTTTCCGTCGGTTACGAACTTTTAAACCACGGTTTACGGCAATCGGTTTTATCAATCACTCTGGAACACTTTCAATTAATATGGTGTATCGTCATCTTTGCTTTAATATAAGAATAATGGATATATTTTAGAAGGAAAATTAATCAGCCGATTTTAAACAATTTGTCAAACATTTGTCGAACATATTTGCTAAGCAAAACTTTTTAATTCCATGAGTATTGTGAAAATGACGTCCGTAATTATAATGTGCTTAGCTACTTGACACAAAATTCGCATACAGTATGCAAATTATGTTGTTTCAATCCACGTCTTATCAAAGACGGAAATATTCGTTTATCATATTTTATGCAGTCTCAGCTACAAACACAGCTAGTTGTCACCTACAGAAGTTTACTTGGAATTGAAGAAGCCTGAAGAACGCTGGTATGCCGCCACACAACTCCAACGCAAATCGGTGGAGGAATTAGCGGCCAATACTAATGTCGCTAATCGAAAGCCACGAAAGACACTCGAAAGCCTGCCACATGGCTTGATGATCTTTATGTAACGCGAAGAACTCAAACTGATGGATAAAGTACCCTTTCAAGCGTAGACTAAATTCGACTTCAAAATCATTTAATCATTTACAGTCTAATCTCGTCTAAATAACTGCCGCGTTTCGCTCCAACATTTATTATGCGTTCACAAATTAGTGCCAGCACCTTAAAGGAATACCCATTTTCATCACGTTACGTAAAATCTCATGTTGACCCCATTTTACTCCTTGAGTTTTCTTAGTTCCATAATTTAAAACTATTTATTTAAAGCAATAGT
>DWPT01002424.1:0-16201 GCA_018251895.1 Agathymus mariae mariae | reverse complement strand
AATAATGTTCTTGTCCCACACCTCAGGCTTTTGGGTACAAGGCTTTACGCCACAAGCCATTTAATAACGCAGTAAAACCCAAAACAATAGTTTGTGTGCGGTAATATCAGAAACGGGTCAACCGATTTCTAAATAAAAAAGGTCCAACTTTATATATTTCCAATTCACAGAACGAGAAAAACCTAGTCCTAAAACAATGCAGGTGCTATTACTGGTAGTTTTTCTGAAGCGAGGTGAGTGCGGCTTACTAGTCTATAATAAGGTCGTAATACAAAAGCTAATGCTTCAAATTTAGCGATGATGTCACGTCACCATTCCACAAGGCCTGATTGTGAGTGAGTTTGTGCAGCACCCAACGCAAAGTTAACCTCCTTAGGAGAAGTTCGACTAAAATACCGTGAACGCTCCCTCACCTAATCTGCAATACTTATAGGCTGAACAGTGAGCTCTGTAAACTAATTCCACTATTCCATTCAATTACTTTTTTCATTGTTATCGCATTTCCTTGGTAACAGCATTCAAAGGGCGACCACTGTTGGACAATTATTTATTATTTGGCCTTACATGGCTCCACAGATTCTATTTTAAAAGTTTATGAAACAATTTTTCTGGTTTCAGGTGACGTTATCACGCGAAAATTCATTTTAGAATGACAATACTTCAATTCAACAAATAAAATATTCGTATTTTTACTAATAACATTTTAAGTAAATAATCAAGTTTTAGACCAGTTTAAGCATACATATTGGTAATTCTATTTTATATTTGTAATTATGTCAAATAGTTACTACACCTAAAACAATTATTACCTACTTGATTTTCAGACGTTTTATATTCACCCTTAATTCACCCCTTTAACAGTATCACGTTCAAAGCATAAAGCTAACATATTAGCGTAATACATTATGTTTATGGTTCAAAGAGAAACTCTTTTTTTATTACTAGATTTATGATTGTTATTAAATAACAATAATTTGATGTGGAAATTTAATTGTATATTAGCTTCTTATTAATAACATTAATCCTAACTGAATATATTTCGTAGAAATCATATTTGTAACACATTTTTTTACACTTTATGTTGTGTACTACAATTTTAGCGCCTGGCTAAAATAAATAAGCAAAATGGTTTAAATGTGAGTAATAGTCATGATAAGACAGGCGTAGTCAATCTTAGACGTGACGTGGTTCATGTGAATCGCCTAATAACTCTTAAAAATATCGGCAAAAAATAGTCCGCTTTAAATAAAAAGTTTGAGAATATAAGCCCATCCTTGAATCCTGGTTAACCTCCACTATTTCTGATGCACCAGCTGCTCAGCGGATGAGGCTATAGCATTAGGTTAATATTGGAGTTCTCTGGGCATAGCAGCACTAACCTTAATACAAACGGTATTCTTGCATGACGATAGTGTTCTAACTTACTGGCTCCTTGTAAAATTACTCATTAAATGTTTTTAAAGTATCTCAGTTAGTCTGTAGTAAGGAAGTTTCTTACTCTTAGTTGGCAACGCATCATTAATGTATTTAGTCATCATTAATCTATGTTATTAATGTAGTTATATATGACTACAGGTGGCAATGACCACTAGCCATCTAATGGACATCTAGACAAGATTACATCAAACAGTTTACACTTGACGCCTGAGCTGTTTATGTTAGCAACACGATAAAATTTTGTTTGTTGTATAATGAAATTAAATTTTATGACAGTTGTTAATGAAATTAAATTTTATGACCGTGGTTACTATGTACCTACTCCTTAAAACTAAGATTTCCTAAAAATCAACAAAATGTTATATAGGTAATTGACAAACTATTCATGTTGCACTCTTCTGTGTTAATTTGAACCAATAACAAATAACACCAAGTCTTCCTCCGCCACTGCCCCTTGGCGTGTGTAGCGGGGTCTGCGGGCCTCAAGACTCACCTTTTTACCTAGGCATAAACTCTAGAGAATACGTGTCTCTCGGTGGAGGGGAGAGCCCCCGCCGATTAGCAGGGGGTATTTTGAGTGTGTGCGGAGAAATAGGTACATGAGTTACTCGCCTAATCATATACAACAGAACTGTCATAAATCGGCAGTTATTTTTAGTTTAATTTGGTATACTAACGTTTGCTCACATACTTTAAATTCGGTTTCCGAAGAAGAAAAACTACTCGACACCAACGGAACTAAACGTTAAAAAGAACTTAAAAAAAAAAACTTTAGCACCGGCAGCATCCCATCAAGCAACTCTCATATTCCAAAGCCGGACTTAAATAGTATTTAAACCAGCACATTCGAAAATAAAATATGAAATCCATCAAACAAAAGAAGAAACTAGAAGTTAAAATCCCTTACATATCATAAGTGGTCAGGTAGACGTTCTTCTACAATTTATATAATACGAACTTGTCTACAGCGAATCTGGCAGATACTATCAGAACTAGAATATTAAAGTCTTGATAATCCTGATAAGTATATATCCACAACGCATTAAATCAATTAAATTGGAAAAGAGAGAAAATTTGAGTACTGCTTCAATTCTGTGAAGCTCATCAAAAATCTCATTCGTTACTAAACCAGCAAAAGTAAAGGGATTGTGAATCGTATTGTCTGGTGATAAATAAACGTTCATGTGCGACGCTTTACGAGGACGCTTTGTCATTCACAATGTTTGAACCTTGTAAGAGTCGTGTAAAATTTGTTCCGAATGAAAGTTGACTCAGATGCCGGTGATT
The DNA here is from genome assembly GCA_018251895.1 of Agathymus mariae mariae. Taxonomy (NCBI): domain Eukaryota; kingdom Metazoa; phylum Arthropoda; class Insecta; order Lepidoptera; family Hesperiidae; genus Agathymus; species Agathymus mariae. The sequence continues at coordinate 13,477 of DWPT01002424.1, read as the reverse complement.
ATTAGTGGACGTAACCACGTGTTTTTCTCTGTATCTTCTTAAATCACGCTAGATAGTGCGTGTGTATTTTTTAAATACAATACAAAACTCGCCGTCGTATATCCGAGGTTGTTTCTGCTGTGCTCCTTCTGGACGCGATCGATGTATGCTACACAACTAAATGAAATGCATATGAAAACTAGTCACCGCCTGTATTTTTAGACCTTACTTTTCCGTTTTGTAACTCGGAGATTTTTTTGGAAAAAAATGTTTGTATTATTTTGTATATTGTCGCTAATTTTGTCAAAACTGGTTTTAAAATATACATTAATTCTCACCACTTACGATTTCTTCTTTACAAAGTAATCTACGAACTTCACATAAAATGGTGGAAGTTTATCGGTCAATAGAACATACTTCATTTGGAATATGTTAATCAAAAAAAAATATTTTTTGATAAAGTACAGTAAGGTCATTAACCAGGTCATAAATATACAACAAATCGTTTCAGTCATCATTACAACCCACATGACCATACTGCTAGACTTGGGTCTGTTCTCTCATTAAGTTGGCAGACTTCACATTTCTTGGAGAACATATATTTATTGTATTTTACACACTTTATTGTACACCAGAAATGTTTATACAGATTGAACACTACAATGCTAAGAATTGTATGTACAAAAGGCGATCTTATCGCTAAGCAGCGATTTCTTCCAGATAATCTTAACCGTAGGGTGCACGTTGTAAATCAAAATTCATCGAAAACAAGATTAACAAAAAAAATAAAATAATGAACGGTCCTCAAACACACACACGTATAAATAATTTTTGAGAACTCTCAGATATGCAGTTTTCCATGCTAACTCATGATTATTTTTTAATACCCACCTAATTTAATAATTAGAGGTACTGAGCAGGAGACCGAAACTCAATCTCCTGGGCCATCATTGCTACTTATATGATATAATGAAATAAATAGTGAACTCTATTTAAATAATTTATTATTTTTTAAGCACTTCTTCCATTATTTTAGACCCCAGAGACATATCAATTCTGTTATTTGTTTGCTTACACAGTATTCCTAATAAAGCTCTTAACACTTTAATTTTTCCCTCTTTATACTGTTTTACTAACTTAGGGTTATTCTCCACTACTTCACGACACCTTTGGGTTATTTCTGCTTCATCTGTCACCAAGAACCATCCCTTTTCTTCGATTATATTTGAAGGTAATTTGTTATGATCATCGATAAGTTCGTCTAAAGTGGTACGGTAAGTGTCTAGACTTATTTTCTTTTGTAAAAACAAGTCGGAAAGCTCCATCATATGGTCAAGCGTTATGGGACATTTTGAGACATCCAACTTTCTTTTATTAAGGACCGCCAAGAAATCGTTCAATAAAAGATTCGCTATTTTGGTGGGATCACGAGTTCTATCGAATGTAAGGTTTTGGAAGATTTCCAAAAGAAATGGTTCATTAACAAGTTGTATGGCAAATTCTGATCGTAAATTGAAATCCTGAATGAGTTTTCGTCTAGATTCTTCTGGAAGCTCTGGTATTTTATCCTTAATCAGTGGCACGCTGAGGATATTCGGAGTGTCTTCCTTAGTTGTCAAATTGACGCGCAATGGAGGAAGATTAGGTTCCGGCATATATCTGAAAAATAAAATTTATATTAGAAAAAACAAAAAATTATAGACATCAGGGTACTATTAGTTTTTTTTTATTCTGCTAAGAAATTACGCAATGTTCATTTCCACTACGTGTCAATCTTTAACCAAATATGTTCGATTGTCAACACATGATTGTAGATTAATCCGTCACGACTCTTTAGCTATGCTGAATCGTCATCTGAAAATAATAACCCTTTTGTTCTATGGCATTGCAATATAGATAATATTAATTAATGTATGTTTTTTAATTTCGCAATTCCGAGCTATTCTCAGTTTCTCACGATTTTTATCGCTGGAATTTTGATTTATATTTTGCCTTAGCGTTATTCTCTTATTAACCAGAATCCTTAGTTATCGGCCAAGATGTAGCGAATTCTGACTGAATGAACGGTTGCGTGAATGAGAAATAATTGAATCAATAAAAAATTTAACAATCTAATCTGTTTGTTCACACAATTACCATCTAAATGACTCGGCATTTGACTTGCTCCGCGATTTAACTTATCATGGTACTTGTCCACAAAGTTGATGACTGAGATTTTTATGGTCGTGATCATGAAAGCATCGGCAGCTTTGACCATGCTTTGAAACATGATCGGGAACTGAGACTAATATTAGATCTAAAAGTGAAGGGTCACAATTTGGAAAGAAGTGTGTGACTGGCAAATTAAGAATATACATATTTCCTGCCTCCGTGATATTCTCTAATCTAGATCTGACATCAAGCTGAGCAAACATGAGTTCAAGTCTCCCATGATTATAACATTTTATATAAAGATACAAACTCTTGGAAAGCCGTTCAAATTTGAAAGCATGGTAAAGGCTTGAAAAAACGCCATAAAAGACACCGAGAAGTAGCTTAACGTGGGAGAAAAATGTCTTGATAAATATATATATGTTTTCTATCTTACCCGTGACATATTACCGACTATAAAAGTATTATAAGAACGAAGATAAATAGAAGCGCCATCTTCTCCATGATACGAGCGCTCGTTGTATATCCCCGTTAAAGAGTAAGAAGTGGACAGTCGGCATGGTTTGAGTCAGGATTCCGATACTGAAATGGCATGTATGTTTTTGCTATCGAAGGTGGTTCAGTAAATCTACATGGGCAGTCACTTGCTTCTTATTACAGATTTTAATTATTACTATTATGATTATTATTACTTATTACGGTGAATCTTATTACAGATTTTGTCCAATTTAAGAACGAAAAAACAATGATACATCAAAAGGGTTTTTTACCCCCTGAGAACTCTACAATATGCAATCTATGAACTACATTTATACCTACCTATGTTTGAGGAATTATTTAAGTTAGTTAGGGGGTATTGTTAATAAGTTTAAACATAATAATATGATATTAACATCAACACGACCGGTGCATGTTGTGATGTTAACGTTATATTCTGACGTAACCGCAAGCATTAAAAAAAACGGATTTTATTACTTTACGTAACTAAACCTATGGCTCGTTTGCATCTAACCCAAACTTCCGATGAAACACGGCATTAAGTCTCTCGTTTTGGAGTTAGCTGGGCTCTGTACCACGCACCTTGTTTAAGTCGAAGGTATTCATACATTACGGTGAGAATTTCACCTGCTAACACGATCTTCTAAAACCAAACGATTGCCGTGCTCGGCAAGCAACAACGAGGGGGTTTGTCGCTTTCGACATAACTAACTAACTAACTAAGGATCGATAAGAGCCCTGGCATTGCGGGCGTGCACGGGAGGCAATCTACAGTAACCGCCACACTATTTATTATTATTTATTTACTTATTTACGACTGCCCACACAAATCACTTACACACACAAATCGTGCTTACAACTTATCGTAATGACTAAGTTGAGACTTTATAAAACAACAAAGCATCATGCACCAATTAATATATAACCAGTTAAAATTAAATGCGGTGTTAGTTGTGCTTGCCTAAAGCTAACACTTTTTTTCTTGTAACTAGTCGACAAACGAGCAAACGAGCCACACCCATCAAGTGGCTAGTAAATGTTCGCCGTCATCCATAGACTTTACAACACCAAAGACATCACCAACGTGTTGCCGGTCGAATAGAAGGCGGAGCACCCGCCTGGGTCTCCGAAACACGCATGAAACATTTCGCAGTCGATTTTAGAAGGAGGGTTGTATTTGTTGTCTATGGACAATTTACTTAGCTACTTAAAAATTATTTACCTGTAATCTTGTACGACTTCCTTATCCCTCATAGGCACGGTGACCTTCGCGGCGGCATCCCACGATCGTGTCTCGTTCACAACGCGTCCACCGCTCTCCAAAACCCTCCTCTGACGGTCGATCTCGTGTCGAACTGCCCCCGCCACGCCCCGGACCGAGCCAATGTTTTTTATCTACAATAAAAACAAAACAAAACACACGCTAAAATGGGAAAAACCTACAATGAATCAGCGTTCTGTAAAACAAAGTTCTGCAAGTTAACTAGTTTTTGTAGCCATTATCGACACACTTGAACCGTCTGCTTATTGTCGGTTGGTACCATTAAACACGAATAACATTAATTTCGATCAGGTACGTCTCCGCTATTATACCAACCGTGCCGCTCCGTACCAACCACAGGACGGGCATCAGAAGCACACTGGTTACTACGCGTAAGTACCACTCACGTCGGTCTAGAACATTGGCTGTATATCTCTAAAGGTCTGTAACCTTGCACACAATCACATATCATTTACAGCGAAACTTGAATTAAATAAATGACTTCTTTGGCCGGTGGCACTGGACATTTCCAGCTAGTCGATGATTTCGTGCTACGCAACCCACAACAACGTAGGAAAAAATCTGTTGGATTACTGCTTAAGATCATGTTCAAATTGGTACTGTTGAAATGATAAAAGAACACACAATCTAGAGGTACTTCAAATGAAAAGTGTTTTCGAACTTGTATTATTTTCTTCACTTATCAGCAACGTGCATATACATAAACATGTACTCGCACATACATAGATGAAAAAAAAATGAAAATGATTTATTCAGTAACCAACAGTACAATAAAATCAATGCCACCAGCTCCCACACTAGGATTCCCTTGTGTTGTGGGAAGCTAGAATTCACCCTTTCGTAAATGAGTACATGATATATATCTAATGAGTAGTTTACCATACATGTTGATCTTAACACTAATTTAAACTAAGAAAACAAAAGCAGAGTTACAAAATCCATGTGTATGCTATTCCTCGTCTGTATGTATGTGATGTAAGTGTGTGTATGTGTGTTAATATAACGTGTGTTATATATATATTTAAATAATTAATGCATACAATGTACGTACCTAGAAGGATTTGGACCAAGGTTGGAAGAAAATTTTTTTGCTTCGTCAATTTTCACTCTAAGCCGACGGATAATACTAAAGTACTATAGTCTTAGATAGCAATCGTTGAAAATTTCAGAAGTCTTCGACTGGATTAGGAAGTTCTGACACTTGGGTTAGTCGAAAGGGTTTTTATAAATTAAACAGAAACAGCACGATGGAATATCACTCTACACCTCTTTAATAACGAAGAGAGACCCAAGCCTTACAGTCAGCTAGCTGCTGACGAGTCCAGGCCGTAAGTATCCATGGAAATTAAACGTCACTAAGCACTAAACAAAGCTCCACTTCCATGAGAAAATAATTATAAAAACCTCAGTGCGTGTGGACAGGGGGTCGCCGATGCGCCTCATCGACACATTGGCGTCAACGCGCAGAGCTCCTTCTTCCATACGTCCGGTGCATACTCCCAGTCTTTGCACTATTAGCACAAGTTCTTTAACCAACGCCGCCGCTTCCTCGCCATCCTGGGAGAATAAATGTGCTCTGTTAATATTAGTGATAGCATTATTTTAACTTAAACAATTCTTTTTTTTGTATTAAATGTGCTTAAGATTTCTTTGAGAAATCAAACTAAAAGTTATATTTGAAACTTATAGGTACATTGATATTCCTAAAAAACAATATAAAATCTCATTGGTTAGATAACTAAATCTTTGTTCAAACTATATAAATACTTAAACTATATAGATACTCTTTCGTGTGAATAATATATTTTTCTATTAACTATGCTCATATGCTGTAATGCTTAGTTAATAAGATAAAACCAGAGTGTTATCGAGTACACTGTGTGACATCATCACTGGGCGGATATACCTTAAAATTGTACGTAATCTCTTTTGTGAAGATATAATAATTGTGTTGATTTGTGTTGATAGAGTTGCTAAACAGTGTAATTTAGGGACATTTATCCTAAAAAGTAATAAAGAAAATCTATTTGGGTACACCAACCATTCTGACTCGCACAGAAAGATGTGTAACGCCAATATCATGAGACAACTTATGCATAACTGCTGGGGAAACAAAGAAATATAATTCAGTAAATCTCATTTAAATACAGTTGGACAGCATGACTGACTAATTCCTAAATCCCAATCATTATAAAAGCAGCAGTAGGGATATATGTGTATAAGAAAAACTTTTTTACTATCCTTTTGTGTAGTAACACTAACAACAATAATTGAGTACATGAATATGCTTATATAATAAAATTCACCATTCATAACAACAATACATGAGTCAAGAATTATTGAATGTTGTGACTCTGTAGGTATTATTCATAATTAATATTCATGAACTTGAACACAATCACAACCTTTAATCAATATATTTTTCAGCAATTTATTATCCACTATACCTATTTAGTAACAGTAATTCACACTTGTGACTGTTAAGTGTACAATGCTTTTCACTAAATACTATCAATTGTAGGATCACTGTGAAACTTTTATATGTGTATATGTGTTTCCATAAAACTTACAATAAAATGATAAAATACCTATAGAGTTTATTATCTTTAAAAACCTCCATCAATTTATTGTTACCATGTTGCAATATGTCAAACTTTATGTAAAATTAATCATGTACATTAAAACAAAGGTTATATATATACATAAATTACTAATTTCCTGTATTCAATTTAAAACCAACATCACTGCACCATTGTTATTTGGGAAGTGAATTTCCAACAGATTGAAACTATGACAATATATGATATAATAATAATCTTCATTTAAACATATTGACTATGGCAGTTTGTGAAACTTGAATTACAAAGGATACTTCTGGTTATTTATTTACAGACTATCCAACAATATAAAAAAAATAAGACACATATTATACATAATAGAACTAAAATTGTCTAGAAAAAGAACTTAATAAATTTGTATGTGGTGACTAGTATAAAATGACCTGGATCACAAGCAGCTTAATAACGTGGTTATTAATATATTTTCTAAATGTGATTTGCCATTACACAAGCAGATAGATATTTAGAAAGCAATACATACATACAAGCAAAGCATACAATTTAAATGTATGTTTATGTTAGTAACAGAATGTCAAATGAAGTCTTAGTAATGCATTTACATAAAAATACATGTATTCAGACTGCATAAATAATAACACCATAAGACTATAACATTATTTAGTATTAAAATAACTATTTCCAGTTCAACTTAACAAGTACAAAACTACTTTGCAACAACTATGTGGGCAAATATATTGAAGTTAGCATTAATCTACATTGTAAAATCAGTTACACTATATATGGTTTTGTATATAACTAGTAGCCTATCCATCTCAAACAATGTAATTTTCAAACAGTACAAGTTAGAATAAAATGGAATACATTCTATAAATAATGCTTGATACTACTGTATCTAATTGATCTGGAAGTAACAATCATCATATCAGTAATACCATGTTAATATCATTATTATTGTAACACTAAACTATTCAATATTCATTTAGATTAATATTTGTATTTATAAACAAGAAATGCTCAAACACTCACACTACAATGCTATAATTACCTATTTTACAGTTAGACAGACGTTTGATAAAAATGTATGACAAATATATTTGCCAGTAAGAAGTCAAACCTAAAACCTTGTGCTCGACAGAAAGAGCTAACTGCTCAGAACCCGACATAAAAAACAAAAATTTCATTTTTTTATTACCTCCAAGTCAGGTTCGAAGACAACTTCAATTAGTGGTGCACCAGCTCTATTGAGATCCACAAGACTGCGCTTTAGCTCACTGTCATGGAGAGATTTCCCACTATCTTGTTCTAGCTGAATTTGTTTGATTTTTGAGCTTTTAGTATATGGTTTCTTATGTATTCCTGGTGTAAACACCTGAAGCAATAAAAAATACCATTATTCAATAAGTAATGTGTTAAAATATATATATGATCTGTTTATAAAACAAGGAAACAAAAAACCATGTAAGTATGAAGAACATGTTTTGATAGTGATAACTAGCACCTTATATAAACTATAAATTTTTAAACATCATAAATAGTAGTTTATTTTGTGGTGTAATATACCTGAAACTTTATAACGCCATCATTAGCTAAAGGTGCTCTTTGCTGGGTGATTTGATACCCGGTAGGTAAATCAGCGTAAAAGTAATGCTTGCGATCAAACATGGATATTTCGTTTACTCGGCAGGATAATGCTAATGCCGTTATTATTCCAAATTCCACACATCTTCTGTTTAACACAGGCAATGTTCCGGGAATAGCAGCATCGAAAAACGAAACACAATTGTTTACTAACCCACCAAAAGTGTTTTCAGATCCAGAAAAAAGTTTTGACTGTGTATTTAATTGTGCGTGTACTTCTAAGCCCACAACACTTTGCCACTTGGAAGAAGAATACAATCTCTTCAAACACTTAAAATGTTTATATTGTACACAAGCACATAATAACTTCATTTTTATTAACCTACAGCGCAGACTAACTGTGTATGAAAATGCTCAAATCGTTTAACATTGTATTTTTTTATTTTGTAGTTGTTCATTTAAGATTTCACAATTAGCAATGACAAAAAAATACGAAATAGAATTTGCACTTGCATAGATAATAACAATGATTAAGCTATGGTTTATTTGACTACGACAGCCTTGTTGTCACTGTCAATTTGTCAGTAGCCAAAATTAAACATTGAAATATTTTTTTTATTATTTGAGCAAAATTTTGAATTAATTCGTCAACTTATAGAAAACTTTATAAAAAGTTACTTAATTCTATCTAACCATCACTGCTAGGTACAAAAACAAACAAAATGCGAACATAGACATGTATTAAGACTTTTATATCGTAATCAATTTAAAATTTATTATTCAGTTACATATTCTATCTTATAAATTTATTGATTATTAATTTAATTAGTTATGATTATTGCATAGCTTCAATAATCAGTAATTTAATCAAATCTATTCAACAAAACACTTACCGAAAATTTGGTCGACGTAGACAATGGTAAGGTAAATTTTACATACGTATAAAAATACTATAATAAATTGCTTTGATGAATTGACTATAATAACTTAAACTCTAACTTAAATCGTAAATTAAATTATAATATCACATCATAAATGAATTTAAAGCACTTTAGTGCTTAAGATGAGGATACTAATCCCGTTACAACTTCGAAAAGGAACGAGAATAGATATAAAACAACAAAAGCAAGAGTGGCTTCAGCGATTGAATACATGCTTGTATGTTATTTATTGGTTTATTACTTTACGTATCGGACGTAGAAATATTTACGCAAACGGCGTGCGATCAACAAGAAAAACCGACGGGGAATGAAACGAAAAACGAAATGATCATAACATAACTAACTCGACACAATATTAAACTTTACCATCAGAAGTTACCGACGAACAGCGTAGAGGTACGTTCGAAACCTTGACGATGAAACACGTAGTGCGACTGAATTAACAAACCGCTCGTGATATTGACTTTTCACAGTAAACGTAAACAATTTAATTTATACTCGTAATAACTACCGTACACACCCACGACGACGATGATTAAATATTTCGCTGTCACCTTACGTTCTACTTTTACGCACCTGCATACTGCATGCTTAAGATTATTCGAGACTTATTTCGTAAGAGCTATTGCTGACGTTGACGCTCTATAACATATCGTTCTTATATTGGTTTACCCGCTTTGTTGGATATTAGTCTGTATCTAAGGAAAAGTAATGACTGATAAACCTGAATGCTTACTCTTCCGACAAATTTTCTTTGGCAATTACTAAGTAATTATCTATACGTATTTCCTGCTTATAAAATTACATTAGCTTTATATTTGAATTAAATCTATATGAAATTAAACTCGTCGTAATTTAGTTTCTTTTCTTTCTAATAGCGTAGTTATTATTAATTGTAAACAATGGAATAATCCAATAAATTACTTGTCTCCCATGACTCGTTAAAAGTTGATCTCGGTTACGTTATATAATAGCAGTCGTTAAGCCTTGATGGAAGATAAGAACCTCATTAGATTCTATCGATATTTAGGTTGGCCATTATCTCCTACAGCAATTCCCACTAGGGAAGCATGCCCCAGTACGCTTCAGATCTCCTATATCGAAAGAAAAGAAAGACTGCAGTAGGAAAATGGTAGTAGAACTGGGCTTGACTATTAAGTAATTCAACCATCTGTAGCACAAGTACATCTACAGTAAAGTAAACTTTAAGAGTCTTTGATATAAGGAATGAACCGTAAAATTGAATAATAATATAATGATTGAAAATGTAATTTTACAAAGTTTCAGAAGTATGGAGATAATATTAAACGCCTTTCTAAATCCAAATATGTATTGACACTTTTGCGGTTCATCATTCAATGCAATTGAACTTGAAGTGAACCGAATGAACGTGAAATGATCGTATCAAATGCCAATAGACAAGCTGAGCTCAACGCGTAGTAATCTTCATTCATCAGTCTGTGTATTGAACATTGAACGATTCACTCGTGTAGGTCGCAGCGTCGCAAATAGGTTTAGATATTAAAAAATGGTTTTCAAATGGAAAGAAGAACACACACCACTATTTTTGGAACATTTCAAAAGCTATCCTTGCCTATGGGATTTCAAAACAGAAGGATATAAAAACAAGGAAGCCCGTGCACACGCAACAAGATGCCTCATTCAAAATTTAAATCTTGTGGGCGTGACAGAAGAGGACATCAAATTAAAAATTAAAAGTATTCGTACCCGTTACACTTGCGAGTTATCTAAAATAAAACGATCAATTCAAAGTGGTTGTTCACCAGAAGATGTATATGTTCCAAAATTATTTTGGTTTCAACAGGCGGATGAATTTTTAAACGCTGTATGTGTTCCAAGAGAAAGTTCGTCATCGTCAAATTTTGTAAGTACTATTTAAATTTACTGTAACCAACATAATTCCCTACGTTAGGGGGTCTAATTCAGCTCAGAATCCTTTAGCTGATCAGTAACGCACGAAGCAAAGCGCGTTGTCGACCGCCTAAGCGACTTTGCCAAATTGACAATACAACAAAAGTGAATGAAATATGTATAATCCAAGTCTATTTATGATATTTATGACCAAAGTATTAAGTTCATATTTGCACGTTAATATACTTAGTATATTTACGAAGCTATAAACCACTTCGTGTGCATTCGGGTATGTTCGGTTGTCTTAACACTATTATGGCGGGTCAATCGGATAAACTCGGACACATTCGTTTGGTCCCGGTTATCCCGCCACTGAACTATGGTCGATTCGTTAAAATCTCTGTCCTGCTCTGTCATAGAGTATGTACTATGTATCGTTAACATAAATGCAGAATAAAGACACGGCCGGCCTTAAATTGAGAGTTCTTATGCTGCAAATCTTTCCAAAACATTGACTTGTTTTTTCATGCCTTTTGACACTGATATTTATGCCCTGGTATAAAACCTGTCGAGTTTTTAAAAACGTTTTATTAATATTATACTATGATACAAACTTAATCGAGTACAAAATTTTGCCAGCGACTAATCCGTCCTCAAGAAAAAATTAGATATGAGATTCGAGCAAAAATCCTGCAGTAACTATCCAACTGATATTATTTTATTAATAATATTACTTATAACATTATAGCAATTTTTGTGCTGATTTTTTTATAGTTTTCGAACAGTAAAAATCGCATGAATCATATTTTTTAATTAAATTATTTTCATTTGAACTATGCACATAATTCAAATGTATTTATTGGTATAGGTAGGTAGGTATCATTTTACTAAATAGTAATGGAAGAAATATGTTACTTTGACATTTAACAAAGTATTGTTAAACCTCCGCACTGGCACTCATTGTGATAATATTTATGCGGACAAGTCACAAACAAAGCAATGTAAGAAAATTCTAATGCCATTTTTGTATCATATTCAACTACGATCTCAGCTGTATGTGAATTCAACAAAAACATTGTAGGTAATTTGTTAATACACTACACGTCATTTTGGCTTTTGCTATATATTCAAATAATCTCACCATAATATGGTGAGATTTATTAATGACCAGCAAATGCCCTCGCTTCGCTTTGGAGAAACTACCTTAAGCATTTGTGTTTTTCTGGGTTTTTTCGTTCTGTGAATTAGAAATACATGTATATATTCATAACTTTTTTATTTATGGAGGGATTGCAATGAAACTAGCGACCAGTTAGAATTTTATTATTAGTATAGATAATAAAAAAAGTCTTAAATATAATTCAGTTTGTATAATACATTTAATTTCTTGACAACAGTAATTCTTAAAAATTAAAGAAACTTATTAGGTTCATAAAAAATAACTATTACTCAAATTGTTCGACAACATTTACAGAAATCGAGTTTATCCTTGTACTTTGGTTGAGAGGTATCGGCACAGGGTTTTGGACAAAGACCGACAATGCAAGTATCCTTTGAAAGCAATAACAAACATATAGAAGGCAACTGTTATAATTTATCGTTAGCGTTTTCGCACCTCTATAATTTTATATAACAATGGTACACAAAATTCGCTAATTGAGTAATCCTATGAAAGAATGATTATAATATAATAGATTTATAATATAATTAAAGTCAAAAATTTAAAAATTCTGTTGTATGACAGTCCGAAGTTATTGTTGTTTACAAAATAGCTTTCTGTATCGCGAACTTTTATGACAATGATCGTCATAGTTTAATATTTTCGTTTAAATATTTTATAATAAATGAACATTTTCTTGGCGTAATAACATATCAGTATTATTATTAAGTCATTCATGTAATTACTGGTATTATTATATTTCCGTGAAGCCTGCCTAACTAGCTACCACCCTCCTGGTTGAGTTAGCCTCCAAACGCCTTGTCGTGTTCCGGCTGGGGGCTCAAAAGCCAATACTTTCTGTCTTACCATCTTGTCATTTCCAAGCCGATAATGCTTCAGTGATACCTTTGGTCTTGTTAATGTCCAAAGGCGACGGTGACCACTTCCCATCAAGTGGCTCGTCTGATCATTTGTCGGCTATTAACATAAAAAAATTACATACTCCATACATGAGATAAAATAGATTTGTTTTTTGTAATACTTATAGCGGAAAAACTTTTCTTCATGATGACAAATCAGCAATTTTTGCTTAATCTAGCGCTTAATTGTCTTATTTTGGAGTTTGGGATGTTAATATAATAATAAAATTAAATGCTTAAATTCTCAGATCACCATACTTTGATTTATTCTGTACCGAAAATCAAGGACTTACACATAAGACAGGATTTCACTGCGTTACTGACAAATAAGCTATAGGAATGTCAATAATTAAAGAAAATTTAAATCAATCTATGCAAATTATTAATTTTTATTTTCAGAGCATATCAGAGGACCAATTACAGGTGACAATAAAAGAAACCCTAGAGGAGGATGGTCAAGACGCTCACCAAGCGAAAGATCCTCTCGCCGATACATCGCGTGCGCCGAGAATCAGAAA
>DWPT01002423.1:0-16202 GCA_018251895.1 Agathymus mariae mariae | reverse complement strand
TAGCTAGCCAGGCAGGCTTCACGAAAAGATAATAATACCAATAATAATATTAACGACTTATTAATAATATTGATAATATAATCTTTACGCAAAGCCCTACCACCAAGCAGGCTGGCTTCTGTCGCCACTTACGACACCCTGTTCTGCCAGCGTGAGATTGGGGGATTATTCTAGGCCGCCTCAATATAGACAAAATCCTTATAATCAGTATTTTAATACTCACATATACTTTTGAAGTGACATACCGGTTCGGACCATGAACCTGTAATGTTCTTAGTACCAAAATCGTTCAATAGATGGCATTGCACTCCGATGAAGAACAATAATTAATTTTAGTTTTAGATGGGAAACCAAAAATTGTCATATATTTACTTGCAAATTCGCATGTGTGTTATGTTTTAGGTTAGAGAGAATCCACGTGTTTGTTAAAAATTACCTTAATATTTTCATATAGGTTTGATGAAAGTAGAGTGTATACAGAATACAATTAATTTTAATCCTTATCAAAACAAATGAATAGAATATGAAGTGAACTAACCAAACGCTGAGAAGTTTCACTTCAAATATCGCACATCGTTCACACAACCTTTTTGTAATGACTTTCTTCTGTAGAATAGTCACAATGCGAACGAAGTAATAATACACAAAAGAAGAATACTGAGGAATAGAAATTAATATTTTGTGCGGGTATCAAAGTTCTGAATACTTAAATAGTTGAAGAACTTAATAATTGTCGTTGAGGGCATGTTCGCTTAATGAATGATTGAAAAATTAAACATTTTACTGAAAAAAATATTTTTTTTGGGCAATACTGAAGTTGGTTTTTCATTGTGTTTATAATGGTATGGCTGCATCGGGGTAGTATGGTTAATATCTATACAGCAGCTATCCATTATTTGATCATGCTCCAGAACATTTATGTGAACGTTTCAATGTGACTGCATCAATTACTTTCAAATGTCTACCTTATGGATAATCTCATGGATTATACCAGGAAACACGTATGTCGTCTGTAAGTTCCCATAATTTGCATTCGGTTTATCCAGGGCGTTCTCTATGAGCTTCCAAGACCAGGTGAAATGTTTCGGTTGCATGTCGGAGAGCTAGTAATAATGCTTTCTTTTCGGTTGCAACACTTCGGTGAAGGCTTTGGTGTTATCGAATTCCGTGGGCGAGATAGCTCGTCTGCACGTTTATCTATTAGTTACATAAACCAGATCAGCCTACCCTGAATCATAAATAATAATAAAAAGTACTAAACAACTGATTTAATAATCTAAAAAATTACCAACATTTTATAGTATATCGGTAATCTTTTACGATCAGACATAGCGTCAACGAAAGCGCATTCCTGTATATTCTACGTAGAATTTTGTTACCAAAAAAAGGTGTAAAGGTTCAACTAATTACGAGCAAAATATTGTCCGACAATGAGCAGCCCGGACAGAATTCATATTGTTGTAACTGAACTCGTTTCAGTTTCCTTCTACTTAGGGAGCGAGAATTATTCGGTATGAAGCTTTAACGTCTTTTGGCATATTTTTAAATTGAAAAAGTACAGTTATTTAGCTTCGCGACATTTCTCGTTTCTTAAAAGCTACTCATCTCAAAGGTACGGCTTAACGGGGAGTTTCACAAATGCGCATTTTACTTCAGTTACAAATTTGTAGTCAAATGAAAACATTTCTATTTGTTCATAAATTATATTTTTTTTTATTTAATCATTATCAATAAGCGAAGAAACGTTTTCTCTTCTAGCAGCCCTAAGAATGGAAATAAATTAAACGTCTCGCTAATTTCTCATAAAAATAACTTTGTTCGCACAATCACACAAACCGTAGCAATGTTAGGTATATGATAGTTATCGATATACATTCTCACATTATTTGTAAGATAGAAGACCCGGATTCGAACGGGGTCTCTCATGCAATAACATGCCATTCCAACCAGTAAACTATCACTGTAGTTTTCTATATTATTACGTCACAAAAATCTTGCTAAACAAAGAATTCATGCTTTATTTACAACCGCTCAAAGCAGACGATACGTCATCTAATTGCTTAGTTTTTATTTACTAAATTGGGGGTCCACCCCGACAACGTTCAGGATAAAATGTTCATCCGAATAAAGTACATTTAAAATGTTAAAATAATTGTTCAAATAGATGCCGTGATTATTTTCTACGTATGCACAACATCACAAAATTTGCACTCTATTTTTATAATATTAGTATAGACTAGCACCCCACCCCGATTTCGTTCGTGTTAAATGTATATTAATGGCGTTAATGTACCGTTCAAACGGCAAAAGAAGATTTCAAAAGTCGCACTCTTTTTCTTTACAGTATTAGAAGTATAGATAAATAAAAGGCATGCTTAGACTCCCCGAGTTACGGATGGCGGGAACGCACACAAATTAATTCCACATAAACAAATATGATCATCGTACAGCTATTTATAATTCCTATGAACGTTTTCCCCGTCCAGAAGATCTTCGTCGGTCCAGTGCTCGTCACGCACGCTATACCAGATCTGACACATAAATATCACAACTCGCCTCGGCTTCGTTCGGGTGTAATTCGCTAGTAAAGAAAAAATATAAGTGTGCTTAGTAAAAATATATTAAGAGGGCATGTTTCTTTTATAACATGTCAGTTCGTCGATAAAGATGTATTTAAACATTGAATTCTTTGACTTCTCTCTTTCTTTCTTCTTTGACTTTTCTCGTGAATTTTCCAAAAAAATTATCTCCGATTAACCTTGTCTAAATAATTATGAAAGCAACAAAAAACACATCCAAATCGGTCGAGCCATTCCCAAGATATAATCTCCCACACATGCGGTTTTTATTTACGTAGAGTTAAACTTCGCGGGGCGCTCTAATGGTTATCAGCTGTTCTGATATGTCAAGCAAAAGTTCGCTCTACCCGGGTGTATACCCCGCAGCTCTTCACTCGACAGGGTCAATCAATCGCAACAGTAAAATTCCCCTTTACCTCCTCTTTCAATATTACACCTACCTAATAGAAAATAACACCCCCGACTTTATCCCACCGTTGCACTTTGCAAACTTTCGCAGCCTTTCAAAAATGTTTGTATTTATACAAAATTTTGGTTTGCACCAAGACCTATCGCGGTAAATATAATTGGATCTATCCGTCCATCAGCTGAACACAGGCTTTCTCTAACTGGCGGTACTTCTGAATACTCTGAATACGATGGTAACTGCTGTTTTTAATTTTTTCTTTTAGTAATATAATGCAGTGCATACAAAGGAATTGCTGGCGAACCGACTCATTGTGACATTTCTGAGCTATCATGGATCAGTTTCTGAGTTTCACCTTGAACGGTCGGTTGCAGGCCTTATAACTGAACAGGCTTCAGATTCCACATATGGTATGGTGGAGATATGCGCTGAGAATTCAAGTGTTCGAATTTCTTATCTTACATAAGGACCTTCCATTTAATAACTCCTATCTAAAGCTAACAAAGATAGGTGCGTAGATAGATAAATAGATAAAATATACTCTACGTATAACCAGTATGTAAAAGCGTCATACGGAAATTTTGTGGAAACTTTGTTGAATTACAAAGGTGGACACAAGATGTAGAATGTATGGAGGGGTGCATCAAAAATAGAAAGTAACGCTTGAAGTTACTTATCTCCGTCGTAGTTTCCCTTCTGACTGTAGAAGGTTGCTCTCGAGCCATTTGCGTAAAGCACCGTCTTAACATGCACGAGTGATCACAGATTAAAACATTTAAAAGCTACAAAATAGTTTGTCAGCAGTGTATTCCTCATACATTTATAATCTACATACGAATATAAACATGGTATAAGTAGGTTAGCATTTAAAACTACCTATGCTACTATATAAATATGTTGAGATTTTCGTGTATGTCTCGAGATAACTCAAGAAAGGCTCGACCGATCTTAATGAAAATTCGTATATAGTGATAACATGTGTTTGCGCAGATGATAGGATGATATATAAAATGATAGTTAACCAGTGATGTCTAATCAAGGTAAAACATATTGAATTTTCAATAATCATGTATAAATATATATATATATATAATACTCCAACCGGAACCAAGTCGGACGGAGCCGCTAGATTTTATATAAATGTTTATATGTTGGTAGGAATGTAAGTACAACGCAAAGTTCTCAATGCACAGGGAGATTTTGTGGTTTGAGGTTTTTAATGAGGGTATCTCTACTGTTACAACAAGACACCGTCTCTGACCATACCCCCCGTCCATCAGGCTGTACCACGACCAGGGAAGGGTCGCCTTGAATTTAATATCCCTTACATCTCATCCCTATATGTCAATTTTCAACACATGAATTCCTAGATATGTAGACACTATATATTCTTTGCAATACTGTATAAATGCTTCAAAGACGACAATATTTCACAAACGGACAGCCAGATGTTGGAATGTATAAGTGATACCGCGTCGTAACTAATTCCACGAGTCGCAAGTTCGATCCTGTCGCGTCGAATCACAAGCAACTCGCTTTATTTATTGCGCAGGACAAACGGACGTACAGTGACGATTACATGGAACTCGACTGTTCTCGTGTTTCCGTACATTCTCGATGACAGTCGAACAGGATACAGGCGAAAACGAAAACTGTGTTTTAACTAGCTGGCGCCCGTTGCGCTACACTTCACTTAAAAAAATTTACCATTTTTAATTGCATGCTTTTTTTTAATTGTTTACGGTTTTTATTTTAAAACACTTAGGTATACAATTTTCTTCAGTGTTTCAATGCTGTCACATGCATTATACAAAACTTCATATAAATTCGACCTATGGTTTAAAGGATAAAAATCACTGTCACCAGCGCCACCTATCCGGCACCAATTTGCATATATGCAAATGTTCTCGAGTTTTAGGTGAACATACACACACGCATACATTCTCAATTATGTTTTATTTAATATCAACAGCAAACAACAACAACATGGATGAACGCAGAGACCAGCGCTTTGGTAATAAGTGGTATCCATCATCCATAGATACGTTCAAACCATAGACTCATCAATCATTATCATTATCACCGCGTTCGTAATATGGTCTTCTCACAAAGAGAAGACTAAGGTTACAATCATGGACAATTGAAGCATGTGATAATTAATTCGTAATACACACAGAATTTAAGAAATTCTAAGTGCGTGTAGGTTTCGAACTTAAGACTCCCGTGCGAAAGACTGTCGTTCAAACCACGAGCCTACCGTTACTAAGATGGCCATCAAGATGAAAGTGGAAATCTGCTTCATAACTGGCTCTTTGACTTTGCAACTCAATCATCAGGTGTTAGTTAAAGTTTAAGTTTGGAAAAAGCTGTTATGGTCGACCAGCCACCAGGATACACCAAAAGCGAGGGAGGTTGACTTGGACACAAGGAGGGAGAGACTATGATACATCCAAAATTAAAGATAAATTATAAATACGCTACCCTGGCCCGGCAGCCGTTTTTCTGCAATATATTCCTGAAACAAGATCTTAGCGTCACCTGCCGTGTCCAAAATTTCGGGAATCCATTTAATTATACACAAAATTTTATAAAAATCAGTCCAGCCGTTTAGTAAGAGTTCAGTCACATACACACGGACAGAAGAATTTTATGTCTGAAGATAATGCTCATACACTCGCGGTAGAATTATCTGTACTGTTGGTGGCATAGACACACACAAAAAAAACACATCACAAACAGCCGAGACACCGTTACAAAGTCAAAATGTGTTCACAGGACACTCTACATGGAAGAGCAGAGTAAACACACGCAATAGCCCGAGACTCGAACCCACGGCGGGGCGATGTGCACCAAAATGAAAACTAATGCGACATGATCCGAAGATAGTTGAAGAGATACATAAACAGAAAATGCACGGGTGTCAGGGTTTCCATGATTTTAGGTGAGGAAATCTGGGACAGGTATGACGTGCATGACATTATAATGATTTCAAACATGCTGAGGGGTCTTGGGGAATTAAATTAAAGTAATTAATTATAGGTAAGTATTAATTTAACTGTTTATTTTAAGGCATTTTTCAGTCTCGGTGCCTGAGTCTTCAATAGGAGAGTGAACAGGCTTTATAAGTTAGTGTGTTTAATATTTTTGATTACATCACCACTTGCCATTTGGGATGGTTTTAAGCATTAAATTGTTTTATGTAAAAAAGGTTAATTCGTTTCCTCTGAATGATAAAGCATATATCTTGCTTATATGGAAGAATATTATTTTTTAAATCATGTAATTTTACAATTACATAACCTTTTAAATTATTTTGCCACATCAGATACTACTCACAGGTAAGAAAGGGCTGCTTTAAAACAGGTTTGTTAATATATCAATTTATGTTCGTATATTCGTTTGTTTGATAAGTATAGTGTTTAGTAAGTACCTCCGTATACTGGCTTATGGCTAACAATATGGTAGCTACGTACATTACGCTATTAAATTATGATAAGCCGCTCTCATATCATTTTGGATGCTCTTATATCCTCTTTTTAGCTCGTAAATCTATTATTGACACAGAACAGAGAACGCAGTAAGCTTTATTCGTTTTTTAATGTAATATTTCTACTAATATGTATAAATAAAGTTGAAATAAACATCTTCTGTTTAATATCTGTTACAGTCATCTGTTACAATCTGGGGATGGTCGCAGTTAATCTATTATGTATTGTTTTATTATATATAAAGAGATGGGAGTGATGCTGGCCATTTTAGTGCTGGTTTTTCGGTTCGAAGATTCTTCACAGGAAATTCTTCAGCAGGTTTGATGATAAAAATTCATAGACAATAGTGATATATATATTTTTATGTAACATTTGACATGGATATTAACAGGCGTTATATGAATTGACGGCTCTTTAGCTCGAAGGGGCGCTAGTGCGGTTTTCGAGGTAAACTTTTATGTCACTGGTGTATGTTTTGATATTCCATTAATTATTTATATAATATATCCACGCCATCTGTGATTCAAGGAATTTTAGTGTAGTGTATTTGTGTTTAATTATTCATAAAAATGCTTATAAGTTTAATTTTAACCAAGTAACATAACATAAAAACAGATAAATGTAATGTGATACAAGTAACCCACATTGATAAATTATTTCAGCTGCAAAGCATCTGAATAATAGCGTGGAGCATTACATACATGTTCCTCATTTTAATGCTTCAACAAAACAATTTCTCATCATTTTTATCCCAAAACAAACCGTGATGAAGGGTAGAAAAAAGTTAAAAGTACCCTCTAAATATAAAGAACTGACATAATGACGGTTCCTGGATTGCCTGCAATACTGAAATAATAGTTGACCCAAATTTACATTTCTATGAAAATTCGTCAGGATTTTGTATGTTTTTGTACTGGGTTCCGTCAAAAAATTTGCTGAATTTTTTCGAGTTATTAGTTGAACACTACTTTTGTATTTGTGATTTTTTTCTGCATCAATATATATATATATATATATATTATAATTAAATATGACTGCCAAAATAAAACAGGGTAGGGAGAGATAGCTAACATACGAGGTTACTCATTAGTTCTTTGCTCTTGCTTGGCTTGGTGGAACTCGTCAGTAATACTTTCAATTTGCCAGTTGTTCAATGAGCAGTGATGACATTTAATATCTCTTACCGTAACAAATATGGTGGCACTTCAAAAGTATTATTTATTCGTAATACTAACAATAAATCTCGTCAACTTTATTAAAACTACAGTTTTACTTAGATTACATCTTTATTGAATCGTTTGAGTTTAAAGATAGATAAATTAAATTTAATTATTTTATTAAGAACCGATTAGCCGAGTGTAGAGGCCTCCGAAGTTTTAATGAACTTCAAACAGAATTACAATAGCATACCAGTATTCTAAGATAGTTGGCAACATATCATTTTCAATCAAGAAGAGTAATGGTAGATTTTTGAGAAGATAAAAGAAGAAATAATAAATAGAACAAACAATTATGGTATTACGTTCACCACAAGACGAGAAATAATTTAAAAAATAAAACTTCGAAGAATAAAATTACTGTGAGAGTTTTTTAAAAAGCTTATAACCGATAAAAATTTTAAATAACAAACCTTAAATTCTTTAAAATATATTCATAATAAGCTGAATGTCAGTGAACCCCAAATACAGCTAAAAAGCATCCTTTTCCAAAGAGATGCAATGAAGCAAATCATAGGGTATGTGAAGAGTTACATGTGAACTCTCCTTTAATAAGCGTACCGCAGAATTTTGAAATATGACTTTATTTTTATCCATCCATTTGTTTGATATAATTAAAGTAGTAAGCTAATGCAGTGCAGTTTAGTTAAGCTTTCAACTAAGCTCGAGCGGGTTGTTTATTATTTATATTTCAAGGCGTGGTTTATGATATGAGGCCTGTAAGCCGTGAATGGAGTACTTACTACTGAATGGACTACTTGCTATACTTTATACCAACATATGCGAAAATAAAAATTTACTTATTAGATTTTCGATTGCGATAAATATTAATAGGAATAATATTTTTATTACAATAAAATTGTAAGTCATTATTTTCTTATTTGATTTCTTTATTTCTTTATGTAACCTTTCTTTTAATCTCTCTTTTTTTCTACTATTTTCGAACCTATAACACTAATGTCTTAAATGTTAACAAGTCACAGTTGTACATATATTAAAGTATCTATAATCGTTTTAGAGTTTTTAATATGTATCCGTGATCGTTCTTTAGATACATATACATACTTTTACAAACTAAACATTTTGAATATTGTACTGCGCTATTGCCCTTAGGTTTGGTCACCCCAAAATTCAGCATTGAATGCGCCCGCGCAGCAGAAGCGTGCAGAATACCAAATTCAAATCAGTCTTCGTTCGTCGCTTGTCGCGTGCACACGTCCGTCAAAATTTACATATACCTGTTTTATATGTAAAATCTTTTACATTTATCTCGCAAATTTTCTTTTATTTACTTGAACAAAACTGCTTTTTTAGCTTAACGACGTCGTCTTGCCATTTTCGTTGTGACTTGTGTGTACGCATGGTATTAGGGTTGATCCCATTTGGTTAACAGGGCAGATAAGTATAATATTCCTAACGACGGTATTTAATGCGCCATTGTTCCTGATGAAGTTACACTTGCCTCAATATCGTAGTGGCTTTAATCTATTAACTATTGTAGTCTGGAGGGCACGGGTTTCTCCGCAATTAAGAAGGCTTATAGATTACTCCACAACGTTTCTCTGATGGCAGAGTTAATGATTGACCGATTGTCAAAAGTTCGTATGCTGCTCGAAAATCTGAGACATGAGTTAACAATTACTATCTAACCATAAAAACCAGAACGGTTGGCTTATTCAGGAAAGCATTAAAATATATCTACTAGTAGATAATCTTTAATTATCTTATAATTATCTTTATTTTAACACGTTTGTTAAGTTGAAATGAACAATAAACGAAAAAGAATTTTCTTTTATGGTCTCATCAAGCCACCCTGGTTCAATGTCATCACGCTTCATGGTAGTCAATCGGGTAAAGGAAATTAAATCTCTGCCATCCGCACCGGTAAACACCTTCCAGACAACACGGTGGAACTGTGAAGGGCCAATCCAGTTCGCTTTGATAAAAGTAAAGAAATAAAACACGTTTATTTCGCCATAATAACTTGAATTAATTAAAAAATACATTATAGATCTCGAAAGTACATAACGAAAATTTGCACTCAGCCTGTGCCAACGGCCAAGAACTGCTGCTGGGGATTTTCAGTGCAAACTCGTTCTTTCCACGTACTTTCAAACATTGTTCGCCATTATTAGTTACGCATTTAATATTGCGGATATGTTAGGCCAACTGTAACTTACCACCATGTTTATTGGCTTCTAATGTAAAAATATTCTTTTGAAGTGCACGCAGACGAGTTTCCACCTGGGGAGATGGGGTCAACCCTGACTTTAGATTATCATACGTGAGCAATTGTTATTTTATTTTGGTATTGATTTGCATGCCTTGCGAAGGTCTTATCTGTTGTGCGATGTACTATGGAATACTTGATTCCGCACTTACAATAGAACTACGATGGAAGGTGGATCATAATCTACAGACTGAGGAATATCAGATTTATAATTCAAACATGAGTTACCGTAGATTTAGTACTAATCCTAATAATAGATGCGAAGTTAACACGACCAGAATATGAAGACATTTAAGACGCTAGAGGAATGATCTAGACTAGGGGTGTTATGATATGAAATTTCTGGTCTGGATATGGATACGAATGTACGAATAATATTTTACAGGTTCCGGTTACGGCTACGGACGTGAAGTTATTTCGGATTATACGATTGTTTTGGATGATTTCGATTACAAATATTATGTGATTTACGACATGGAAAAAAACAACACAACACAGCAGTAACGGTTTGACTTTATTGATAGTTATTATGTAATATTATAGTCACAGAAAAAATAATAGCCTTAAAATTTTTATAATAAACGAAAATCTGTCGTAACGCATTTAAATTAGACTCTGCCGCTAGGTATCCGAAATTGTCGGAAACTTTTTTTCGGATTCGGTTACGGATATGTTTTAGTTCGGATATCCGATAGTTTCGGTTACGGTTACGGAGCTCCATAATATCCCTGATCTAGACGGGGCCAAAATGTAGAAGAGAACCGAATATTCTAGTTGCGCTGAATGTACTTACATGTCCCTAATTATAATTAGTTACGCATCTCACAATTATCCATTATTTATGTGTACAACATTTTTACATTATTATTTAATTAAAAAATAATTCGAATTTGAATAATTAATCGTAATAATAAATACATAGAATTGACATAAGATGTCCTAATTTGAATTAGTATTGTGATTGTTCAATCAATTAATAAATAATAGATTATAAACTTTTCTTACAGTCAGAATGCATTCATAAGATTTGGAGTCAGTCAGTACCCGTTCTATTTTTTTAATTGTTACTCCGCGGTTGTCTAAGTTTAGAAGCACACGTGTAAAAATTAATCATATTTTTACAATGTGTCACTTAAATAATTAAACCAATTATTCCTGTCGTGGCTCTGTCTGTGTCGTCTGTGATTTACAAATTCAATACCTGTATATAACAAACAAAACCATTGACTAACAGCAAATGTTTCATAACAAAGTTAGTAAGCTAGATGGACTAGATGACATCGTTCACTGATGCATGGAATCCACGCACCTTCGTGTATTGTTAGTTCGGTCAAACGCAACGCATTACTAGTCAAAGTGAACGCATACACCAGATAACGTGCAGACGGGTCTAAAAATCTCGAATTAAAGTAAAACAATGCCGTTGTTTTTGTCTATCTGTCTGTGAATTGAGTTTTTTAAACGATAAGTTTAGCACAGCTTGTAGGTAAAGGGTGTTAAGCTGCAGGTGATATAAATGACAAGGAAGTCTGTAATTAACAGCGCGGCAATCAGTTCCGCGCAGTTAAATATTTACTTTGTCAATTTTATTTATAATGGTTTGCACCTTTTCGTAACGCTATCTAAATAATAAATTATTATGGTTTTGAGTTGAGTTTAATTAAATCATTTTTGATTTGATTTACGCAATAGAAATTGATTTGTTTTTGTTATTAAAAAATATAAATAAAATATATTCTATAAGATGTAAATAATTGCAATGTGTGAGTCCATATAGTAATCTAACGACACCTGCCCTGTTACCTTATTTTTTGCATTTAATATGACATTTTTATTTTAGATTTTACTGTATACACATATAGGCACATAAAATAGTTTTAGATGCATGTCGTAATTTCCTGGATCATTCTAATCACTTGGGGTCGGGGGAATCCGGGGAATTCTTGTAACACCACGCAACCATCTCAACATTCGCATCTCCGCTGCAGGCATCCGTTTTTTTTCATTGTCTTCAAAGCATAACATTCCGAACAATTTATTGCGACAGGTCTTTTGATGGTCCTATAGATTTTACCCTTTAATTTAGGAGGTATCCGGGAGTCGCTATAGTACCCATGGCCTGCCACCACCCTGCATTGATTCGGCGATCCACAGCACGGTCTATATCGCCATTGGCTTGCTTGTATTGTTGCCAAACGTTACCGGTTTTTTCGAACCTGGGACCTTTCGTTCAAAAGTCTTAAAAAAATCACATCATTTTCTTCTACTACTACTTCCGCATAATTAATGGATGTTTAAAATTTTTTAATGTATATTTGACTCTCTGAAACTTTTTCTTCTGTGCCCGGCCTAAGTACACAAACCCGCGGCGAAGCTATTAAGCACTAAATACTACGGTCTGTCAGTTCGTGCGTACTTTTTCACACGTAACTCAGTCTAATGGAATTAGAAATGTGTCAATTCACTGTCGTACGCATCACTCTTGGAAATTCTGAAAAGGTTCTCCTTTCAAACCATCCATTTTACGATCT
Source organism: Agathymus mariae mariae (assembly GCA_018251895.1). Classification (NCBI taxonomy): domain Eukaryota; kingdom Metazoa; phylum Arthropoda; class Insecta; order Lepidoptera; family Hesperiidae; genus Agathymus; species Agathymus mariae. The sequence goes on along the minus strand of DWPT01002423.1, from coordinate 3,751 downwards.
CCCTGCTGGAGGCTTGCTGGAGTATTTTTGTAGAGTTCTTTGTGTGCGGGAACTGTGAAGGCGATCGTTGTAACTTTAAATCATGTTGAGGTTAGCTCATCTCATACTTACGTTTGAAGAGTTCAGAATAAAGAATTAATAAATCAGTTAGTGACTTGAAGAACCCATTGATTTTATTTTTATCAAAGGAACCTGTAATATTATAATAGTATCAGTATAGGAAAAGTAATAATATACTTCAGTTGTTGCAATGACTACTAAAAAAATTAAATATAGTCAATTGATGAAAGTTTAATTAAATAATTAATTTCATGTAATAATCGTCAATATATTCTAATAAGTTTTTTGTCCAATAAATTAAAGTTTATTAGGTTTATGACTTTATTAATTACCCTTACCCCCACTCCGCTAAAGTTTGACTGGAACCATGATCGCTCGTTAATTGTGATGTAAGTGGTTCTCATACTATTTAAATATTTAAACAACGCGTCACAGATTACCATTTAGCCAACGCTTCATAATACTCATTTAATCAGAATATGTACGAAATAGATATATATGAATGATTATATAGGTGTATATTATTATTTACGTACGCACTAAGATTTTTACCTTCTAAAACAAATAAATTAACATAAAAAAATATTTAATATACTATAATTCCTAAATTCAAAACATCTATTTCTACTTTTCGTTGTATGTTACGAAACCGAGGTTCAAACGACGTTTGTCAATTATATTTATGAGAGTTTATTAACTTAACTCACTAACTAATTACCATGTAGGAACTAACTACACACAGGTGAACTGAATCCGATGAACGTACCGTGTTCCGCGGTATCACTTAGCAACGTACAGGTTACTTACCGACAGTGACTACACGAGTAATAACAAAAACTAGTGTTCGCATGTTGATTGAAATCATTGAGAAACAGAGAAGAAAAAGCTACATATTCCCTTTAGTTACTAATATATAATTTATAGTCTATACTCATATCATACAGATACAGTGTCAATTTTATGCGTTGTGTATATGACACGTAATATCGAACGTAATCTTTGTAATAACGGCACCTGACTGAAGAATTATTTTACCATTTAATAAGCTCATTTTGGCAGTATTGGCTCCCCCAATCTCGTGCTGGCAGAACAGGGTGTCGTAAGAGGCGCCTGAAGCTACGCTGCTTGATGGTTTGCTTACCGTAAATATTATATTATCAGTATTATTATTAACTCATTAATTATTATTAAGGTATCTTTCTGCGAAGCCTGCCTAGCTAGCTACCACGCTCCTGCTTGAATTAGTCACCAAACGACTCCTCGTGTTCAGGCTGGGGGCTTGAGAGTCAGTACTTTCTTTCTTACCTTCTCATTTACTGGCCGACAGCGCTACGGTTTTGCTGATGTCCATGGGTGATGGTCATCACGGTGCAAATATATTTATAAATTCTAGCACCTCAATATCATTTCATCCTGTAACAACCCGCCTAGAACCAGATCTGGACTAATAACCGTTACGTATGAAGGATAGTCTGACATCGTAACAAGTGTCGGAGCAACGTCACGATACGCTGTTGTCATATTAATTGTGCGGTGATTTGTTTAACGTGGTATCTGGTAAGTATTAATTAATTAGTTCAGTAATAATAACTCATAGTCTGGTTGTTCTACTAGAGATTAGTTTGCAAGTAACAAACCAAAATTCAGAGTCTACACTCTACACCGACACTCGTCTGTGACTAATAGGGTGCACTGAACACACAGCGCATGCGTCAAAGTATATTTGGTGTAAAAAGGCGTGTGCTAATGGCGAAACAAACTCACTACACTTATAGAGACATTTACAGCTACCGGTGAGAGCATGCACATTGAGACCTGCTTTGATCAGACATAGAAAGTTCGAAATCAATCGCACATCAATCATCAATCAATCATCGTTATAGCTAAAAATTGCAAAGAAGGACGGCATATAGAAAGCAAACTTATAAATACAATAAACTTTGTGGGTAATTTGAAAAGTTCATGAACAATTACGTATTGCTTCAATGATAGAAAGTCTTAGCAATTACATTACTACACTTGTCTATCACTATTACGATGGAAATGAAATTTACAAACAATAAATTTCCTATATTGACGAAATCTTTTAAGATGTGATATTTTAATGTTTTCTTAAATAAAGTTAATAACTGTATTTCTTTTATATCATTAGATAATTTATTATTAAGCTCGGCTCCTTCGTACAGTTCATTATTTCTGCCATAATTAGTTCGTGGCCGTTTTAAACAGATGTTATTTCTTTGTCTTGTTATTCGGCTTTGAAACTGTCGTTTTTGTGTAAATAATATTTTAGAATTATTATCTCTGTTGAAGATTTTTCGAACCAACATACAAGTATTATATTTAAAAATACTTGATATAACTTTTAATCTTATGAACGAAGATGTGTAAAAACTGTTATGACTCAACTAAACCACCACCACAATTACCAGCTAAAAACACCAACCACTAACATAATCATAACCAGCACTATTAGCTTGCACCACCATGTTATTTTATTCCGAGGGGGGAAACATTCAGAAGGTACCCGGTACCGTAGGAGTGACTCCGGATTATGTGGGATTTTTAATACACTAAAGCCCACCCCGGTGGCCTTCCTCAGCGCCTTGTACGGGACTGCGGGATATCTAACGGAACGCAACTGGAGTCTTGAGCGCGGCTCTGCTCGTGATGAGCCTCCGCTCATGTCCACCTTCTGGTGTTTACGGCGGTATGCGGCCACTCAAACCGTCGTCCTTCCCGGGGTCGCTGACTGGACGGTTCGAGTTCCACCCTACCCACCCACAATACCGGAAGCCCCCTTTTAGTCGCCTCTTACTACAGGTAGGGTATACCGTAGCCGAAATCTGGTCCCGAGCTACAGGGACACCTTCAGGGTATCACAACTACGCACTACCTGATACCGATTTATTTTAGGTTTTTATTAACATGTTCGTATTACAGAAGTACTTAAGTAAATATTATATATATCGGGGAGAGTCGCGCATGCGAATGCTTAGTGGGACGCGGCACAAGACCTGAGTGATATCAGGACCGACGCTATAACTCAACACTCGGCAACTCGTAGCTAAGGGACAGGCAGTTTGGCTTAGCACACTTGTGTTTCAACCGTGCTGGGGACTAATGCCTCTCTGCTAGAAACTGTCACACATTTGGTTTGTAATTATGGTCTAGTGAATTCTTGTGGAAACGTCACTCTCGTCGAGTTACCAGTTATCTGCCTGCTGAGATTTCTGAAATATTAATTATTAATTTATAAGCGAAACCATTGTATATTGTGAGACATCAAAATATACCAGAAAGGCAACTCTCAAAGGTAACACGTTAAAATGAAGAATACAGTACTAAAACGATGTACAATTATAAATCTTCAAAGAATCCCAAGAGTACCGTCATAAATGGAAATTCATTTAATTGGCTCTCATTAACTCGATAAATGCGTCTCATATACCTGAACGTGATATTTATAAATATATTAGAGATTATTACTTTTATTTGTAGTAACATAAATCTTATAAAATTATTATTTATTATTATTAAGTCGTTAATACTATTATTGGTATTATTATCTTTTCGTCAAGCCTGCCTGACTAGCTACCACCCTCCTGCCTGACTCAGCCGCCAAACGACTCGTCGTGTTCCGGCTGGGGACTTGAGAGCCAGTACTTTCTTTCTTACCTTCTTCTCATTT
>DWPT01002422.1:0-16203 GCA_018251895.1 Agathymus mariae mariae | reverse complement strand
AGAAGTCTCGTCATATGTTCAAGGGACAATTCATTCACAATTTGTCATATACATTTTAAAGAAAGTGATGCCAAAAAATTGTTATGGTTATTAATAGACAGAAAAATATAATTAAAACTTATAACAAACGTGTATTCTCAGTTAAGGGACCCTTATTGCAACACTAGTTATATATATAATATTATAATTTAATTATAATTATTTATATTTAGTTATAATTATTGTAGTGAAAACCGTAACTAAATCGGATAAGACATTTCTGAGATTAGCATGAACAAACGCACAGACAAACAAACAAAAATTCTAACAACTATTGTTTTGTATTCTATTACATTGATATAGGCCCGCAATAATATTTTTTCTCATAAATCGTTCATGTACAACAAACGATCAGTTAGAATTTTATTATATGGATAGATTTATAAAAAGCGTTTATAACTATTATATAAGTAATAACTCTTATTATGTATAATAATATAATATAATAATAACTATTATATAAGTAATAATTTTTGTTATTAATAAATTAATGAATGTAATAAATAAATTAACACAAAATACCTTAATTAAAACCACCCTCATGAATAGTAGACTCACAATAGGTTTAAGCCACTTATGGGTTTTTTGAAGGATTGTAAAACTTTATGAATTTGTAACAGAAATAAAACTTTCAAACATTTTAGATTACCTCATTGCTTTCTTTACATAGTTATCTAAACATGAAACATTCATAACATATGAAATTCGTCCCAGGCCTAACGTTAAGAGACCAATTCTGCCGACAACTCGTAGGAAGGCCACATTTATTGCAAAACTCCCTTTTCGCCGATTGAGCACTGAAGACTACTATATCTACTGCCCGGTCTTCGATAAATTGAATACTGATACCATTGTGACATTTTTACGCACCTGATAATATACATACGACTTTATAATGTAAAATGTATATTTTGAAATAGAAAACTCAGAACAAATTTCATACATGAGCCGTTAGGTTAAAAAATATTTTGATAATGTAAATGTTATTTTTTAAGTCTAATGTTCTTTTATTACCGATGTATAAAAATAAAACTTAGTATGAAAGTTTGATTGTGAGTAATAAATAGTGATTAAGTTTTTTTTGTATTTCTAATATAGATCTCTAGAATATTTATAGATCCGCATTCAAAAGAATAAAATGCCGTAAATATAAAGCGATTGACAGAAATAATAATAGCAATGATGTTTTGGTGCAGCTAAAATTCGTAAATGTGACGATGGTTTTCCAAAGTAAAGTGTGTTTGGGATAGAAAGGTTAAAGTATTTTTCAACTCTTTGTTTTGCTTTTTTAACATCGATGTGTAATTTGAATGCTGCCGTCATATTGGTTTCTTTTTACAAACAAAGAAACGAGTCATTTGATGAAACGAAATGCGTTGGTAACTCCACAACATTACAACAGTAATCCATTAAAGCGTTTCACAGGTAATTTTATTTCGAGAAAAAAAGACAGCCTATCCAGGTACATAAACAGTGTTGTCGCCTTGCAGGTACCGTCGTCGGATTAAATTGGGTTAATATTGGATAAAATATTGGTTCGTCCATGAGCCGGAATAGCGCAGGTGGGCTTCAGGACGTTTGGAGTGAATGATGGTGCGAGCCTCTGAATAACAAAAATCCAAACTTGATTTTATTAGTGTCAATGATTTTGGCAATATTTTTATTTGTATAGCCTTGTTTATTAATATATTTAACTACGAGAATGTTAGATATGGATAAACCATTGTAGTATGTTTATATTAGTTCTCGGGATATTAGTAGTGGGCTTGAGTGCCCGTAATTCCGATGATGATTCGATTAAGCGCAGTTTACAAATTACTCCACGACTGGGACAAATGAATACAGACAGCATAATGAGGTTGGCGTGACTTAGAATTTATGTATTCTGTCTAAGGATTATATACTTAAGTGAGATCAAATCTGAACATTAAATATTTTTGTAAATTTTTATATAGGTATGAATTGTCACCTTATAGAGAAGCTAACATATTTTTTCTATAAATCTTTTTACCTGGGTGTCTTATTTATAATAAGGCGAAACTCATTAAACATATTTAGACGACCTTTGGCGCATTTATAACTGATGTATTGCTTTATTGTCTAGGGTAGTTTTTTTTTCCGGAAATGGAGCTTTTTTAGCGGAATAGGAAATAAAAGTTAGTATGAAAATTCTGTTAAGAGGGTTTGACTATTGACTTTTCTATTTGACTTTTCTGCAACTATTATACTTCATAATAACGTCTTTTAGAGAACATTTTTTACAAGACGATAGAATTTGTAATATTTGTTTCGAGTGTTCGAGAGTAGTAGTTAGATCTAAATTTTCTGAAGCAAAGCGATGCTTCTTACAACTTCGCCTATACTACATTCAAATCGGATATGGAGACTTTATAAACAAGGTGTTGCCTAGCAACCACAAACAAACAGGTGCATGAAACTTTTCGTTCTATTATCAGTAGTTTATTATTTTTGTATGCTTTATTTTTTCCTTCATTAGTAACAAATCAATTGCATTTTTAAGGAGAAATGCTTTAAAAGTATTAAAACGCATACTTACATAAATATTAACTTCGTATTTTAACCTTGATGTCAGATTACTTTAATATTATAACGTGTATGGCGGCCGGAAGCCGTGTAACGTTCCGTTATTTTTTTATTGTTGTCGTTCAAGTTCAGTTTTATTTATTTTACAGCAGGTAAATAATTTATATAAACACGATTTAGTCATGAACATAATCTAAATAGAATAGCCTTAATAGAATTTATGAATATAAATCATGTTGGGAATTTTAATGTTATTAATTTTATTATTATACAACAAAACGTCCTTGTATCGGAATATAATACGACCAAGTTGCAAAATTTATTAGCATCATTATTGCTGTAAGGTATTATTAGTCATTTCTTTTTATACGTACCCCAAGACATAATATTTTGTGAAAATGTTACAAATCGCTTTACGAAAATAAGGTTGTGGCTGCGTGAGTTTTACAATGACGAAAGTGTTTAATGATATTCGTTTTACCTCATTCTCACGCGGTTTAAAGTTGTTATCGATCAATACTAAGTTAATTTAGGATTCACAAATAATATAACGAGTAGTTTCGTTTCAAAATAAAGCATTTGATGTACAAACACATGTTAGTTTGTGAAAACCCTATAAAAGAATTTTAATGGGTTTGTGTACAAAGTTTCCATATCCAATTTGAATGAAGTATAGTATTTTATCGACATCATATCCTCTTTGTAAATGTTCACTAGGTAAATATCGCACATTGTTTGAGGCAGTTAGTATAATTTTCAGATCCACCCATGACGTAAGACTTTGCACTTTACTCAGAGTATGAATTATGGAGTCGGTTCTGAAGCTCAACTACAGAAATTCATTATTTATTTGACGAGTTTTGAGATTAACAGTCGATGACAATACATCAAATTTTAGTGTGCTTAATAAGTTGCAACCATGTTACACCATTGTTATATTGTTGTATAACCATTGTTAACAAGTTATACCATCATCACAGCTAATGAAATACCATTAAGTTTAAGCATTACATCATAGATTTGTCTAAAGTACATTTTAAAATAAAACAACATTAAGTGTTTTTAATTCAAATTGCAATATAAGCGTATGTTTTTTTACTATAACTGTTAAATTCTGTAAATTAGATATTTAATAGTATTATTAAATAAAAAATATATATATTCCTATAAATCCATCAATCTGCGCTTGAACAATGTGTTGGGCCTCGTGTCAGTCCCCTATGAGTAAGTCATCAATTGCGTTTATTTTATTAATGCGGACAGTAAAATGTCTCTTATTCAAAAGTCAGTAAAATTGTTGCATTAAATCACAAGATATTCTGAGCAAATTTGCATAGTTGCATAGTTTAGTCTGAACATAGGAAGTTGTAATAAAGTTAGACAAAAGGATATTCTCTCGCCAGCCTAGCTACTGTTCCTAGATGAGCTAAGTTCGACACTGTGATGTGATTAGTGTTACAAACTTTGCTGAAGCGGAATCATCAACTTCCGTACTAAATGATGTAGGAACATTACGATTTCCATCATTATTGATTGTATAAAGCTAACTATTATTATTATTTATTAATGTATTTTCAAGAAAAAAACCAATGTGAGAAAAGCGTCATGGTCTATAAAATCGACCAACCCAAGTGGTAGCAATTTTTTTGGTTTGTATCACATGTTGGAAGTACCATAAATACCGCTAGCTGTCCGTCCTAGACTAACCACAGGTGCCACGCACCAACTTGACGCTCTACTTTAGTTTACTCTCAGCTGTGTCAGTAACGAAACGTAACGTTACACGAACGTAAAATGGCAAACAATGTTATCGTCCCTTATAAAACTCATCAAGAATCTCTGAACATCATTAAACACTTTGTTTGAAAATCTTCATGATTAGGAAACATGTAACACGATCAGCTTGCGATCTTATTCCATTTAGTTGACAAGCAGATTTTCCAAGTAAATTTGGTTTTAATTATGCTGGTGTTGCGGTGCAGGCAAACCAGTGTTTATTTTTTCTTTTGAGAGAAAAATGAAAGCGTCTTCATTTAGGCACCCTCACGTTGGACACAGAGTAAAAATAGTATTTGTTTACTTATAAAAGAAGTATACTTCTACTCGTTTATCAGCAGATTGGAATGTGTCCGGATTCCGCCTGATTAATGATTTATTTACTTAACACCGGCTGCGTGACTGCGCATTATAATGCAAGCTTATTTGCGAATTAGTAATATGTTTTCGGCATAAAAGTAACTACATGTAGCGAAGCCTACATTTTGTTCCAATTAATCGTTTTTATTAAGGATAATTGCGATAAACTATAATTATGTTAGAAAATTATTTTGGTTCTACAAACAAGAAAATTTTATAATTTTTTTTTTCTTTAACCATTACCATCTCAAAGGTATTAGGGATTCCATTCCTCCTTGAGTCTAACTCCGTGGTTCAATTAGTAGGGTGGTTCACCAGTACAAAGATCTTAGCTTGAACACATTAGTCAGGAGTACTCTTTACACAATAAACTGTGAAAGATTTTTACTAACAATTATTTTATTTCGGAGATATACATTAATCCATAGTTACATCTTTATCCCTATTGTTAGTAGCAGGGTAATATTTTAGACTGGTTTATTTGGTAAGTGGCATAATAAAATCAACACGGAGGAATTAAAGCCATCGTTAAGATATCCAATTTGCGGTTTATGGTGCATATATTCGTTATATTTATTAATTTTTAGTTTTAGAATTTATAATACTACATAATGTTTTGTAGTACTATTATTTATAATTATAATTAAGCGACATTTGTTCAAAGATTGAGCAGCCTTTTTTGTTTATTATTTTTGCCATTTGTTTTATTAACTTAAATTAAAATGACGATCAATGCGATTCAGGTGAAGTTAAAGATTTCTTTGAAAACCGAGCTCACCACTTGTTTGTTGGGCTGTTCAACGTGCGTGATGCTTCTGAGCCGCCTCGGTTGTCACTTGCCACCGTAACTATGGTGCGCTTATTCGTAGGAAAAATATATTAGGTTATTCAATTTACTTTGAGTAAATCACGTAATAGGTACTTTGCTTTCTATTTAATTTAAAGTCCTTAACGTCTTCTTTAATATAATAGGAGCAGTTCACTCGGGTAAAGGTTGCGTAAGCGACCATGCGTTCGTTGTATATGGACTACGAATATTCATCGGAAGTTGTTTGCTTAACTTAATAGTCTTTAAAATATTATATCCACATAAATGTGCAAAATAGTGGTTTAACATTAACTTATTAACTCGTTTCTCTTTTATGTTCTGCTAATGGATTTCTTTGTTAAGTCGAAGAATGTTTATAAATTGTAATAATATTCTCATTGTGTAGAATAAAGAACAAAAGATAAAGCAGTTGGGCTACTTAACGGTACGTGTTCGCCAGTTCCTACGTACGGAAGATACACCAGAAAATTCGCATTCTTATTGCGCTTTAAAAATAATAATACCTTAGAATTAAATTATTAAATAACATTCACGCACTCAACTAATATTTTGATCGCAATAATGTAATTAGCAAAGTAATAATTCGAATCGATGAAAAATTAACTTTGGGGGGAGGGGGAGGGGTGCTTAGTGCAAAGGTGACAATGGCACTATAATAAACATTTCTACTTACTCTTCATAAAAGCGATTCGAAATTTAAATATTGTTTAATAAATTGTATGTCACAATTGTAATAAGTGTCAATATTGTTAATTTTTATTTTTTTATGACAATAGCCGACAAACGAGCAGACGAGCCACCTGATGGTAAGTGAACACCGTCGCCCATGGACATCAGCAAGACCAAAGGTATCACTGACGCGTTGTCGGCCAAGAAATGAGAAGAAAGTAAAAAGCATTAATATAAATGAATAATATAAAGCATTAATATAAACAGCAATTAAGCACGTTGTTAGAAGCTTCCACTGTTTGTTGGTTGTTTACTTAGTGGTACGGACAACTAGGTCGAACGTATTTGTCATTTCGGCGGACTGCGGCATGCGACTGCGGCGTCCATGTTTCCGTTGCTGCGAACTGGTCAATGAATTTGTGGCCGGTCGGTGATTGTTTACAGATGGCAAACTTGTCGTAAATATTGAATGAGAGAATAGATTTACAGATTCGCTGTCAATAAAGCTTAACACCAGGGTTGTTATGGATATGAAATTTCGGATCTGGATTTGAATATGGATATATAATTAGTATTTAACCGGTTTCGGTTACGGTTAAGGATGTGAAATTATTTCGGACTATCCGATTATTTCTGATAATTTCGGTTACGGATATTAGATGGTTAGGAATTAAAAAATGTATTAAATGTATTTATAACAGTTTGATTTGATTTTTAGATATCTGATATTACAATTAAAGAAAAGAACAATAGCCTTAAAAATGTAATATTAAAAACTGTCTAAAAATGAGAGCGACACGGCTGGTATATCGGTTCGGCCGGCGAAAACCTGGCATCAAGTGTTTCATTTAGTCTCTGCTCCTATCAGAAATTATTCGAATCTTTTTTATCGGATTCGGTTACGGATATATTTTTATTTCGGATATCCGATAGTTTCGGTTAAGGTAACGGAGCTCCATAATATCCCTACTTAACACCACTGACATAGTACGTAACTAATCTCCAAATTTCCAGAACAAAAATTTGCCAACTGATAAGATTGTACGAAGTCTTACAGCCACACTGTTAAGTAAATATAATAAAAACAATGGTAATATATTTTATGTATTATTTTTTTGGAGCACGGGGATTTGCCATTTTTGGCGAGTAATAACCAAATAGACTTTTTTATACACCACATGTGTCAATCTTGGTGGTCATCATTCAAACAGTGTCCATGTCTATTTATGTTAACCATATATAAATATTTATTTTTATAAAAATATAGAAAGTAAGATATAGACACTAAGTTTTCTAAGATTTTTTTAAGACGCTCTTTTATAACTTCTATATATCTTTACATGTCTTAACTGACCAACCAACTAAAAACGTGTTATAAATCATTTTAATACTGTTGAAATTTTCCATACTGTAAATAAATGTAATTCATAATAGAAGTATATTTATTACCTCTGTTTGATATTATCACTTCCTTCACTATAGTATGATATTTTAAATATCAGATTTGAACTCACAACGTCAATCTCACTCATCATTCAATATATGCCTATTTTATGTCACCTAACTCTGAATATGTACTAAACACGCTCCAGTTAGATTTGGAATAAATAAGAAATAATGAACTGACAGATAGACATGCGAGTGATACTAAAAAGATTTTTTTTTATTTAATAATCTTAACAATAACACTCATTATTATAGGTTTAACGAAGTTACAGTGCTCACGTTGCGTGCTAAAAAGTAAATAAAATAAATGTCATATTTCAATTCGAACAATTCCAACAAATAGGTCGAATGTAATTATGTACTCTCATAATTATAATTTGTTATCATGGTGTGATGGTGTAATGTTGCCATTAAGTAATCCCATTAGTGGTCAATAGTACTGTAAGGCCATCGTAAAACAAAATTGATAATATTGATGATTTTCGTGTAATTTTCATTGTTCTTAACAATTTAGATAAGGCGTGTTCTTCATGAACTTCAAGTTTGTTAATTGCTAGATTTGTGTATTTTCGTCGAGGGTGAAGCAAACGGTATTATCACAGTCTAAAGAACCGTTTCATTCAAACAGACAGCCAACAGATCTATTACTAAACTGTCTGAGGCATCCGAGGTGTTACGCATTGCCAGGTCTACTATAGCGTTCGGAGCACACTATAAAACTATAATTCATTATTTACTGTAAAATGATCTTGTATCATATGATAACCTTCAGTTCAGGATTTATTGATAAATTATTAGTCTGTGTTATTATTAGGCTATAGAGAGTCGTTGGTACTCTGTCCGAATTATTAGTCATCGAAAGAGATAAGCAACGCGGGCGGTTCCGAATTTCTAGTGGTAAAATACGTGAAGGATTTGTACTTCAGAGGACACAAAAGTACCTAGTCCAGGTATAGTAAGCCATTGTTACGACCCGTTCAGGAGGGAGTGGAACTTCTGAAATTTGAAATTCTTAGAAAATGTTGGTAGCCAATTAACGTATACACACCTATTTATATGGTAGTTGTAATACTTTCGCCGTTTTCAATAATGGTAGAGGCTTGTGGTAGGTTGAAGGCTGTCAAATTCAAAATTGAATTACTAGCGGGATTTTGGATTAGTGTTACAAACTTACTTAGTTGTCAGTGATTTTCCTTTTAAGCACATTTCAATTCATTCTATTAACTTTGAACAACTTAAAGTGGTTCTAGTTGAGTTAATTCTGAAATGTTCGAGTTGAGTTTATATTGAAATGTTTGAAATGTTACAATTGAAAATAGAAAAGATTTAGTAATTAGTCTGTCGTAACCAGTTGATTGCATGAAAAAAGCGTTTGTGTATTCTGGTCCCCAATTCTATATAACAACTAACATTGTATTTTTATTAAGTTATGTTTGGTAAATTCTGATTTTTTTTTATTAAAACTCCGGCATACTTACATAGGATTTATTGTAGAAATGGGCAGAAGAATAATGGTTATTTCGGTTTGCTAAGATATTTTATGTTCCAAAATAGTCTCAATGTGCATTAATGTAGCCGTTACGAGTGACGGTGGACGCAATACAACCCAGAGCTCCTAAAGATCATCTTAATTCAGTTTGATGTCTTTCCTCAAATACACTACTTTTCTATATAATTAAACAAGACAAGGGAAATTGGAGGTAAATTATTTTACATAACTAAAATATGGCATGAAAAACTGAGTTATGCAGGCTCCATCATTGTGTCGTGGTTTGTTCACGAAATAATAAAAAAATACCTTATGCCTCTTAGAAGCTGAGTATCAGAATGTAAGCGTTTCACAGCATCAGAGTGATCCATTTGTCACTGATACGTGCAGTAAGTTAGTGGCTTAATGACGTCCGTTGATACACTCAACATACATTTAATGTGTGATATATGTTGCATTTCTATGTACACCTACAAGACTTGTTTTAACGATCCGATGACGACGAGTGATCAATTTTTGTTATACCCGAAAGCGCATTGGCATGTATTTCTTAGTGTAACTGATAATTGATTACGTATTTTTCATACAGGAAATTTGTTTCTTTCGAAAATTTCGAATCAATCATAATCTAATAACAAACATTTGATCAGTAAAAATACATAGTTTATTTTTGCAATGAGTACTAAGTACGAGTGTGGTGATTGATTGAAATATTCTGAGTGTAGTAAGAAATGTACCTATATACGTAAGAAACATGGAACTTTATCGTCATGTACAACATACAGTTTTTCATTTACGGCTTCACCACAACTGAGGCCATTGCACCAGTTTCAATGGAAGGTCTCCAACATGTCTTAACGATTTACCGATTGCTATGTAATGATAACAACCGGGGTCATCGCCTAAACGGGGGGAGCACGGAAGTATTTTCTCACCCCTCTGTTGGAGACTTATTATTTATTGATTAATATTGTTTATTTTGTTTCATACAAAATAATGGAACAAAGGTGAACTCAATCCTATAACCATTCTCCGCCAACCTTCTGACTATACAGAGTAACGTAGACGGCAGAAAAGAAGGATCTATAAAATCGTATCGTAAAACTTACGCCTTGTATTTGAGGTTTCTATTCATTTTTCGTCTAGATATTTAAGTAATACGGTCCATTAAAAATCTTCTAATCGTTTCGTATTAAAGTTATGATAATGAAGTTTTAATTTTTTTAGAAATAGCTATCTCAAATCTTGCATATAAAACTGTTTAACTAGTTAAAACTAATATAAAGTGTGTAATAAAAACTTCGTTATTTCATGTTATATTGTGAAATTGTCACATACATTTCACCAGAATTATATATATAAAATCCAATCCAAATGAAATCTAACAAACATGAAAAAGTCTAATAAACTATTTATTTGATATATCGTTATGCTGAAAAAGACACGTAGCTTTATACTCTCTGTAAGTATCTACTCAGTGCGGTTTAAAATATGTGCCTATTAACCGCAACACCCACAGTGCCTACTGACAATGTAATTACAAAGTATATAGTAGAGACAAATCAGTAGGATTCCTTTCCACTTTTGTTCATCAATCGATTATCTTGTTTTTCTTTCGTTTTGTAGCAACTAACGAGTTTTGGAAACAATAAAAAATGTCTGAAAACAAAATGTTATTGATTATTATTTCGAATTTAAAACTCAACCTTAATACTTGTACGTTTTAATCTACAAAGTAATTTAGGAATTCCACCACGCCAGTTTTGTTACTGAGCGTGAAGCGTGATCAAACTAAATGTTGAAACGGTTGCTATATAACGAGTTATCGTTAAATGGGAACCGAATACGGTCATAAACTATATTCGGTTGCGCAGATATCTGAAGCCCGAAAATGTCCATGCAATTCTATCATCAATAACCCGTTAAACTTTTGAAAACTATTGACCGTACCAGATGTTGCTAATTAGGTCGATCAATTATGACTGACATAAATCCTTATGCAATGATAAATTTAAATATGTTTTATGTCTCATAGATATGTATGTAGACCACATTTTTCATAAACTCTAAAAGGACACAGTTCACACGTATAGTAAAATGTTAAGGATATCTGTCTAGTTTATTTAAACGTTTACACACCTTACACCCCCGCACTAGGATATACCCTGTGTTGCGGGTGGCACGGACAAACACAAATATAACATCACAAACATCCATTACACAAGAACAAACATTTATCTGGCATACAAATGTCTGTTCCGGCCGGGAATTGAACCCGGGACCCCTCGCTCGGCAGGCAGGGCCATTACCAACTGGGCTATGGTCGTCTATACCGTTCATAAGAGAAAATAACGCAGTATTATGAACTGCATTACTTTTCAGTGGTAAAAATAATCCGGTTTTACTAGGGACACTCTCCTTCCATTATTATACCTACTACTACTACTATTTTGGAGTCCAGTCTTTCTTTAAATATTTTGCAGCAGAAGCGGATGAGCTACATGTTAGTGGTCGTGCTCCGATCAGGTACATATGCAACCAACACTCTTATCTGTCACGAGTTAAAACATTTTATGCTTAACAAGTAAGTAGAAGTCCCCCATTGTGCTTGAATACCATTGTATTTAAACAGTGCACCAAGCTACGTCCGTTGTTCAGCAAGAATAAGGGGAATCTGGCTTGGACTCACGCAGGGGAAGAAGTCCCAAACAGTACTAATTACTCTAAACAGATAATTTATCAACTTGTTAAGTACCTATAGGTTTTCCTAAGCTGCAAGACTTGTATGAGTATTTTCAGAACAATGAAAAAACATCTCATCAGTGTCTAACACCGCGCTCGAGCTATTAAAACCTTCGTGAGTTGTAATTTAATGGTAGACCGAAATTTTTCCAGGGGAACACAATGAAGGAAATATTATTTAAAAGAAATATTAAGTAAAATATATTTTATTATCATCCAAATATCAATCATTTACATAACAAAGAGAAGGATATAGTTAAAATATTATTTTCTTGACCCAATAGTGGTTGATTTGCATTTGAACTATAAACCAGTATATACTGATTTGCATTTTAACACCGTTGATACATTATTGCACGCTTTCTTATTTAACTTGCGAGAAAACAGGTTAAGTTAAGTTGCGTAAAAGATTTTTAACTGTTTTTTGATAATATCATTTGCATCTCAAATGACACTAAAGATCTAATCTGTAAAAGGTAGATATTGGGCCAAGCAAATAGCTAACCGTTTTGCAAAAAAAAATGGAATCATTGCTTAGTCCGTTCCATGAGAGTTCCGTCAAAATCCTAAACTTACTAGCAGCTATGAAATTATTTTCGTTATAAATACCGTGTATTTAAAGTATATTACTTAAATAGGTACATATGCTTCACCTAGACACAGTTTCAATTATAGTACGAAACTTAGACTAATAAAACCTTGTTTATTGTACCCTTACGTGACGCGTGACACAGTTTCGGGTCACAAAATAAAGCAGTAAACTGGTAGCGTTTGCAAAAACGACGTCATGTCATAGCATACAATCCAGTAAATAGATATTTCAAAACGGGGTAGATCAGAGTACCAAAATGCTAAAATACTACTGTATAAAAAGTTTAAATGTACAGAGTATTGGTACATAAATCTCAATTATTATTATTTTCACCGACAATCAACGTAGCGTTTCAACTGTTTATCTAAACTATGCTTATAAACATTGACAGTAAACTGTCAGCTATTACTTCAGACAATTTTTCAACGGTTTACACACGGCTGCCATCGTCAGTTATTATTAGTATCTACACGTAACCCACAAAGAAAGAAATATATAATATGTATAATAAAAGTGATACTTGACAGCATCACTCCATGACATTAAACTGTTATAAGCTATGTGTTGCAAAATCAAGGGTAAATTCCGTTTGTGTACCTACTCGTACCACCAAACAAAGCTATAGTAAACTAAACCAATACGTGTTTCCTTATTTTGAGTAAATTATATTTAAACCATCTCCTATATCTTTTCAAACCATATTTTTTCAATCACTTCTCAATAATTGTGTTTAAAATATAAACCTCCTTAAAATTCTTATCGTCCATAACATTTGCAAGCAGCCTATGTATCATGGCTTAGATAATCATTAAGTACTCTTCAATATTAGTTCAGTTCAACGATTCAACGCTCCAAAGCCCTTTACGCTATTGAGATGAAACGTATCGATCACTAATTTAAGTAAAAGTACTTATGCAATACACATTCATTCATTCGTTTTAAGCCGAATTCTGACAATACAACAAAATCAATAGAACGACACCAATAATCAATTTTTATTATTTATCTTTTAAACACCTAATGTCGAAGTATTTACTTTAAAATATTTATTTCTACGTTTCCAAGTTCTGTTTAGTCTTTTCCATCGGTCGACTGTTTTATAACTATTCTATTTCAGAACTCCGTTGATCGTCCAACGAATTGGTAGAGGTTGCCACGTTATATTTCAATTTGCCACAACGACCTATTCAACCTTGTCTATCATTAACTTAATACCTATGTCAGTCAGGCCACAATTTTTTCAAGCCAGTACTTTTATGATTTAAGTATTTTACGACCTAATATTATGTGTATGTTGACAGTAATGATATATATATATATTTTTGTTTTTATAGACTATTCATTATTATACGTGCCTAAACTAAACTAGCCTTTCTCAATAATTGTGTTTAAAATATTCTATATTTTATATTGTATATACTTTATATGATCACATACTGTCACGTTTGCTTCACAATTCTTGTGTTTTCTACTAATATTTCGACTCATATAGTTCGTAGGTGTAACTGATGGGTTCATAAAGTTGATGGTAGGTGCGGAAGCTACAAGATTAGAGTACAAAGGAGAGGTCGTTCCTATTATGTCATGATATGTTACCGTACCTAAGAAAATAAAACGTAGTAGACATGTAACTGACAGACTCATCTGTCCTCACTGTAATCATAAATATCGGTGTGAAACACAAAAATGGTAAGTATCCGCTGCTGTTAAAATATATGTGGAATAGTAATAAAATGGATTTATTTTCATTGCCTATTGTGTGAGAGTTATGGATGTAATATTTTTATTCCGTCTCTGAGAATATTCCTCAGATATTAATTATAAGATTCGTTGGATATTATTAAAATTATTTATATTATTAAGGTATATTCACTTTACAATTTACTTTCATAAGAATTGCGGATGACTTGCCACAATTGCGTCCTACTTTCATCAACAGAATCAGGTCAGTTCGAAGAAGCCCGGTAATGAGATGCAACGGATAAATCCTTAAGGAAGGCATTCTTTAATTCTGAGCAGAAATAACATATAGCGTTTGGAAAACAAGGGAAATTTTAAATTGTTTTCTGTCACTCAGTGTCAAGTTATGCCAGAATAAAAATCTGTATTTTTTGTTTATTATTTAACTGTTAATTTATTTTACAAGTGGAGCTATTGATAATGATGAATTACTTTTTTTTTCTTAAATTGATCTAATTATATTAATATATTACTTACTGCTCACTCAGAACTACCTTTATGAAGTTGAAAAAAATTTAGTTCCAATATCTAAAACAATTTTCGAACTTTTGAATGAATTTTGATAATTATCTCGGTTGAAACAAAATACAACATGAATACGTCTCATATTACATTTGGTCGCATTGAACGAAGTATGATATTCATGAAAGAATGAATTTCGTCAGGTTTTAAATTTTGAATTTATCATTGTATATTCCACTAAGTTTCTTATCTTTTATTCGTTGCCTAGTTTTATGTTGTTGCTAGTTACAATTTTTTTTGTACATCATATTAAAAAACGAAATCACCGAATCATTCCCGTGTCTGTGTATGTATCGTATCCGGTTTTCTCCGAATCTCCTAAAGAGAAATAGTCGAAAGTGGGTACACACAAAATTTATAATATGTGACATATTTGCAGACTGTATTTACCTTATTCCTTAGTACCATTTGTTATGTAAACAAACATCCATTATAAAATAAATTTGCTTTAAGATTAAAAAAGAGCATAAAAAGTTGAAAGAATTTCATTTATACCAAATTAATCGATTTTATCAGTTAAATTTAGGATAACTGTTATTCGGCAAAAATAAACAAACAATCGCAATTGAAGTAAGTACCAAAATATGAGTAGCAGTTGATGTTTATGCAACTTTTATTTATACCTTTGGTGAAACTTGAAGTACGTATAAAAATATTTTTTAATAGCTTCAGATAAAAACTTGATGCAAGAGTACGTCTCTGTAAATAAGTTCCTGTTTTCGCTAGGCGCCGTGGAAAAGGCTTCGGGTATTATACTGTGGAATGGATGGCCAACAATTTCTTACCGGAGATACTACACGCCTGGTTCTAACATATGAGTCGCTTGCAACCAAAGACGGCAATATAATTTTTTCACATTATCGAACTAATGATACAGTCTTCGAAATTTTGAAGTCTTCTTTTGTGTTTGACAACTCAGTTTAAGTTTAAAGCAATTTTCAAATCTATGATGCTTCTATGCAAACATCGCAACGCTCAGAGGAGAGTTTGCATAAAGTTCCAATAACCGTTTTTGTTTATTTACCAAAAATGTCAAAAAGTGAGATTGCCGACATTGATTCTAAGTGACTCATATAATAGATGTTTCTGCCAGTGATGGTGTAACTTTTGGAGGGCTTCACAGAATGCGGGTTGTATTTTGGCGTTGTTTTCAATTAGGTACAGTGCATTTATTGGTAATATGTCGTAAAGTTTGTAAAACAAAACTGTTATAGTGAACTGTTATTTCTAGCAAATTCAAAGTTAATCCTGAAAAATGTTTTTCACATTCATCCGATCTAAATGGCTCAATCTAACAACGTTATAAACTTTGATTGCAAAGGTAGAAGATAAATTTTTTATATATATTTTTTGTTAATAAGTTTATTGTAAATAAATGATAAATAAATTGTTAATAAATTTATGTAAGTTTACATTAAATTCATTTGTACTGAGGTGTGAGACCTTTTCTTATAT
>DWPT01002421.1:0-16205 GCA_018251895.1 Agathymus mariae mariae | reverse complement strand
ATCGCGCGCCACAAAAAAAAAAATAAGTGTCTGTGGTTCGGAGCCCCGGCGCTCGACGAGAAAAAGTTATCTGCCGTGAAAACTGATTTGTTAATTTCATGTGTAATATTCTGAGTGTAACCCTTTTAACCGAATATGCTGTGCTAAAATAGATATATATAATTTTTTATATTAAAATAAGCTCAAAAAATTAAATGCATTGTTTAATATCAAATTATAATGGTTTCATTCCACTAAACGCCAATGTTCGTAGTGTGAAATATTGTTTGGTTGGACAACATTAAAGAGAGATCAAATTCAGGAGCCGCAAGGATCTTCTACACTATCTGCACAATAAAATAAGACAAACAATATAACCACTAACTGTGACTTGTGTCATAAATTAAATTTATACAACCCTACTGTTAGATCGTATGTCAGCTAATGCAAATGGTAATTCATGGTATATAAAGACTATTTACCATAATACCATAGAGTGAAGTTAATACTATTTTTTACTACTTCGTTAGTTATAAAACGCTGCATTATTGATTTACTCAAAACCATCATTTTTTAAACATTTCTTACGGAAAATGGATTGAAAGAGCGATTACACTAAGCTTTTTGGTTGATACAGTTGCTCAAATATTATGGTATTTATTAAAATCTAATAACCCACTCTTGATTCACTTCAGAACACCTACGGCTTCATAAAAATAGCACCTCAATTGTTTTAAAATGGGATTTGTTTCGTTGCATGAATTAATTAATGAATGAAACATTCATTTTTTATAATTATCATTACAATCCATATTGTTCCACTGCTGGGCTTGGACTCATACTGAGAGGGGCTTAGGTCCTAGTCTGCCACGTTGGCCAAGTGCCAAAGCCTATCAAGCTACAGCTATTATGCTACATAATAAAATAATGATCCCTAATAAAAACAATTTTTGAGTGCTATCGTGCTTCAGAGAGTACGCTAAGTCGTTAGTTTTGGTTGCTCAAATAGCATTCGTTAGACCATGTTGGAGGCTTTTGAGTGATTGTTTAAAGTTTGTTACAATTGTATAACAAGATTTGGTGTATTGCATTCATCACTTAACACCAGAATCAATATATGTTAGCATGCCATTTTGCTATTTCTATATAGGAAAGAAACTGAAATAAATATAGTATAATATTTATGTATAGTAAAAATATTCTATGTACCATCCTTAAAACTGATGGCGCGTGGTATTTGTCCAGTGCTGCCAATAAAAAGTTCTCGATTCCCCGAGAAAGTCAGTACAATTCCCCGAAATTCCCTGATATGATACTTTGAGAATAAAAGCACTGTTTTGTACAAAATTAGTTAAATGTAATTATTTGATAAAAAGTAATTGAAATAAAATTATTCTTTGTTGACCTATGGAAGAATTGACTTTCATTTTTTATATATTACTTGTTTAACAATAGTTGCACTATTTAACCACTTTTCAATAATTTTATTAAACACACCTAATTAAAAAATCTACAAACTTAAAAAAATAATTAATTATAGTGTAAAAAATTGAAAATCGTGTTCAAATTACAGTTGAGCAGGTATTTGAGTGGTATTGTCATTCAACATGATGCTAGTAATGTCGAGCTGTATTTGCCAAATCCGAACGTGATAGTTTAGTTGTAACAATTACCTGATATGAAATAGAATTACCTTCTGAAAAAATTGGTCTGGATTCCCCGACTTATGTCAATTTAATACTCAATTCATCTCAAATCGGGGATTTTACCGCGATTGGCAGCATTGTATTTGCCATAGATGAAAAAAGACTTGTGTTACAGATTATTTAGAAATACTTGAAATTGAACAGTCATTATCAGGTTTTGTTTCATATAACTAGATAGCGTTGTACACAATATGTGAATACATTGTTCTGTAAGCATTTAAATTTCCTTTTATGAATTTATAGACCATTTACTTTTCTGAGTATGCGTATAACTTAAATGTGGTAAAATCATTACTTTACATATAAAGGATTCGTTCATAATATGTATTACAACCTATAATTGTCCCATTGTTGGGTTCGGTCCGAGTCGCTCGGGTCACCTCTCATAATGAGGGGTTAACTTGCTTTTGGTTTGCAGACTTCCCATATCTTTGAGGACCTTATGGAGAACTTTCAGATGTGTAGGTTTCCTCAGGGTGTTTACCTTCACCTAAATAAAACACAATTAATAGGCAGTTATATATATGATACATGATATATATTGACCTGTGCAAAAATAACTTAGCTCATAAATTTATTTTAAGGTGTTTCGATTGTAATATTTTAGTGTCAAATTGTGGCTTCCTAGCTTCATTCTTCATGTTGATGAAACGTGTACAGATAGTTACTGACGAAGTTACTATTAACCATTAGGTGAATTCTGTGTCCGTTTTTGGATATTGACAAAACGAACACTTATCTTAGTTCTTAAGTAAAAATTTGACCGTATTAGAGCGGCCAATCCCACGCTGGCAGAACAGGGTGTCGTAAGAGGCGACAGAAGCCAGCCTGCTTGGTGGTAAGGCTTTGCGTAAAGATTAATATTATTATTGGGTCCCCCAAAAGTTATTGTCGTTAATATTATTATTGGTATTATTATCTTTTCGTGAAGCCTGCCTGCTACCACCCTCCTACTTGAGTCATCCGCCAAACGACTCGTCGTGTTCCGGCTGGGGGCTTGAGAGCCAGTACCTTCTCATTTCCTGGCCGACAACGCATCAGTGATACCTCTGGTCTTGCTGATGTCCATGGGCGACGATGACCACTTACCATCAGGTGGCTCGTCTGGCGGCTATTACCATAAAGAAAAAATCTATATTCCAAACTAAAGTATTTAGAAATATCTTCCTTTGTAATCAATTTCAATTTTATATGGCCATCAATATATCTACTCCTGGACTTTACTCTCAATTAAGTCTGTAAATATTGATCCGTTTTAGTGTTAGCTATTATATACATTAACCTACCACATGATTATGAGAATAAGAGAGGGTAGTTCAATAAATTGTCGCTTAATATTAAGAAATTTAATGAAATAATAGATCTAATTACAATTTATACAGTTATTTTACAATTTCATAGGTATCCTCTTAAGGTAGCTTGTAATCTGAGACTACTAAATAAATAACACAGAACTATGTTATGCTGTATGCCTTCTTACCTACTACTATGTCTATTATTGCAAGTACTTATTTAGTTATTTACAGTTTGTAATATAGCTAAATATACAATACAATAATTATTTCATGTAACATTACCTTTATAGTTTTCAATGTAAAAGGAATTTTGGTCCAGCTAAAACCTATATGCTAAGCACAACTCCTAGAGGAATAAGTATGTTTGATATTGCTATCACTTATTATTTTAAAAATTTACATATTACAATTGATTATTATTGCATATTAAAATAGGCTACACTTGCGACAAATCGCAAAAAAACTCATAAATATAATACTTATAATTATGAACTCATAGCCATCACTTTCTAATATTCATATATACTTAAATTTTGGAAGATGCAACCTTCAATATACTGATTACTTCAACCAATACATTACAAATTCTATTAGAACACCCCTATATCGCTTTAAGGATCATTATAAATAGTTACTTACATTCTAACAATATATACTTGTATTAAGGCGAAATATACTAATTTTCAAACAATACTTTAATGAAATGAAACAACAAAAAAGTTGGACTTACATGTTTTCAAGTCAATAATAATAGTTTTTATTAATAAATGCGTTTATTACAGAAATTAGTATTCTCGTAGTTTAAAGTAAAACGATGAAAGCAATATCTACAATATTACATGTCTTACTTTATTAATCACTTTTTAATAATAAAATATTGCATTTCTGAAGTTCTTATAATAACTACACATGAATATGTATGAATATTTTTCTTTGAGGGTAATGTTAAAAGTTGTATGTCAATTTAAGACTATGACATGGAATTTCTAGATTCAATGAAAGCTTAATTAATAAGTATATTTGACAATTTGATATGTACATCACATTTACTTTACTGCAGAGAAGTTTTGAATCTGATTGTTGCTATTGGAAGCTACCCATGAACTGAAGACATCTCTGTGAAAAATATAAGAATTTATTATTATAAAATTGTTTCGTGAACTATAGAAATTTCAATTTATCATACATATGTACATTTATTAACATCTGTAAATATTACCTGCAATGGCTGACAACACACTCATTAGAGCAATATTCATCTTCCCATTCACTGTTAGCTATAGCTGGATTTGTGCAGCCTTGACGGATGCATGAAGGAGTACTTCTATTTTCGTTTTGCTAAAATAATAATTGTGTTATTATTATTCACATATTTATCAATGGGTATATTTATTGTTTGCAGCTACTTTTCAAGGCAGCAGCATGTAAAGCTTCTGTCAGAATCTTTGTTTCAGATTAAGAGTGTTGGCGCATCTGTCACATATAAAGCATAGGAGTGTAGTGGTAGGTTTGTTGCTTAGCTACTACTAATGTTTATTGGTTACTACTTTGCTAGTCTTCAGTGTGAAATGATTTTAGCATATGTTGTGTTACGGTATTAGAGAGCTATTGTTAGCAATTGGGTTTTCCACTATTTTTTTGGTTAGCTAGACAATATGTGTCATTTCTTGTTACCAATGAGGGTGGACAGAGGTGCCACTTGAAATTAGGTGGCTTGTTGACACTAAAAGGGGTTATTTCAATACTTTTCCAATATATTAATCTACAACCTCTAGCACCATTAGTTTCTTGGAGGCAAGAAACTGATATCTATGGTTTACATTGGAAAAACCCTGTAGATGTTTATTAATATTGTGTTGATATCTAATTGTGTATAACTAGTATTACCTCAGGAGACTGCTGTGGCATTCCTGCATTTCCATTTGTAGTGGGAGAGTTTTGTTCTGTTTTGATAATAGAACTTTGTTGTGGGAGGGGTGGCTGCGGTGGTTGGGGGTGCGTTTGCTGTTGGTGTTGTGGGGGCTGTGGTGGTTGAGGTGGCTGCTGTTGATGCTGTAGTTGCACATGTGATTGCTGCTGTAGTTGTTGATGAGATTGCTGCTGTGATTGTTGTTGTTGATGCTGATGTTGCTGGTATTGTTGTGCTTGCTGAATCTAGAAAAAAATACATATTGTTGATGAAATAATAAAAATTTGTAAAGTATAAACTTAACTGATAAAAAAAATCACAAATCAATAAATAGCTTAAAATAAAAAGTAAACCTACCTGTTGTGAATGATGGTATTGCATTGTTGTATGCACTTGGCCCATCGGCGGAGACTGAGACTGGACCTGTCTATATCCTGGAGGGGAGATCCCTGTGTTTGCATAGTTAGGGGATGACTGAGTTGCTTGATAATTTCTTTGTGATTGAGGCATACTAGGCTGGCAAGATTGTGGTGTAGAGTTAGGATTCATTTGGTATGCCTGAGGTGATTGTCCAGGGACAGCCTGTATAATTGAAAGATTTTGTTTATACCATATGAATACAGATATTTAAATACAGAATGCACCTTATGTTAAAAAATCAATATATATAACATAAAACTACATACCAACAGTAAATGAAATAATAGCCTGAGGTAAATGACAATGGGATAAAGAACATAAGTTTACTCACTTGGTATGATTGGGGAGTATGACCCATAGTTCCTTGATATCCTTGGGGAGACTGTTGAGGATTGGAAGGATATCCTTGAGATTGTTGTCCGGTATACCCAGGTGGAGGTTGTCCCCCTGGAAAGCTCTGAGGAGAGTATCCTTGAGGTGTTTGGTTTGGTACATAACCCTGAGGGGAGTGGCCATTCCCATATGCTTGTCCCTGATAGTAGTTGCCATAATTTGCATTTGAATTATTGTGGTTATACATGACTTGGTTCTCTTGTTCTCCACTCTGGTGACAAAGGTCATTTTTATATAAAATATACCACTTCAGACAAAAACTTGATTAAAACATCTGGTATGATACACTTTATTATTTTATGTAATTAAATGTAAAATAGTAACAACTATTCTACGATATGTGTAAGGAAAAACGTATTATTTGTACATTTAGTAAATTTTATGTAGATCCTGTGCCACACCTATTTATTTAGCATAAAACCATAAACTTATAGCATGTTGTTTTTTGTCATTTCTCAAATCAATAAAATGTGAATTTATTTTACGGCAAAAAGAATATAAATAAGATCTTTTGCTAAGAATATAAATAAGATCTTTTGCTAAAAATATAAGACGCGGAATTTATACATAATCATTGGTTAGTATATTTTTGTGTGAATATAAATTAGTACAGAAGAAAGGAATAACCATTTCGTTAATATGAAGCTAAAGTAAATCTGTCTTGTTTTAATATCAAAATTGTTATGTTAAATAATTCCGGACATACAATATAACACTCGCATTCGGCAAAACCGGATTTCAAACAAAGCTTTAAAGCTCTTTAGAAGCTTACCTATAGCACGCAGTTGTATTCGCAGAATCACACAATATTTCAATAACTTTTAAATTAAACACAGATGCTCAAGTCCCTAAACTATTACATTCGTTAATTTATTGTGCATATGTCATTGATTTTTAAACTTAATACCAAAAAACACACCAAGCTCAGACTCGGATTGTCAAATAAATATTAATGGCGGCGGCGTCCCAACCCGCGATAAAGCATCTAAACGAGAACAGAGGTACTGTAGCCACAGACTATTTTAGAATACGCGCATGATGGAGTCTTGACGGATAAAAATAGGTGTTGCCAGAAATGATTGATGCGTCTTATATACACTGTAAATTATCCGTATTTTTTATTATTTATTTTCTTTGTAATTTGTATATTTATAATAGTTGTTGATTTTTGTAGTCATAAATTCGTTACAAAACAAGGTGATACACCAAGAAACCAATGGTACCAAAGAGTATGCAGGGGTATTGCTTGTAAGCTAATTAAATTATTTAAGGTCCATAAAATAAACCTTTATCAATTTCTGTCAACTGTCTTTCGTTTGTGTCCATTTGGGCATTTATTGAAAGTGCAACAAATCTTAAAACTATATCACGCATTCCTAATGTCACGTAATGATAGTAAATTTCAACTACTTTCGTTAAACAGCGAGGTGGGAGAATTTTAATTTACGTGTTTGTAGATACTCTACTCGATCAGATACAGAATCAGTTTTACCTGTTTATCTATTGAAGTATTATTTCTCATCAGAACATCAAATATACTGAAAAGTTAAAATATTTTTCACACTGTAATATGTAAGATCCTGATTAATATAATTGTAAACTATCTTATGAAAAGGTTTATATGGGAGTTTCTGTTTTATACATATTTTTTTATGTGTATAAATAATTAAAGGGTCATAATATTACGAATTTATTAAACTGAACACAGTGTCAAAATGTACTTTCTAAATTCTATTAATATTAATAATTATGCATAGTAGGCTTCAAGATACAATTTTTTACAACATATAGAAATGTGCTTTTTTCGGATTAAAAATAAATATATTTCTTTTCAGTCGGTATTGTAGGTTTTGGACGTGAAAATAAATTAAGATGAACTGTAGTAGTCGTTACTAAGTCCGTCTAATCAAAAGCAACTTGCAAGTCATTGGTAACTATGACAAATGCAATGAAAAAATTTACATTTATGAGTGTTCCTTTGTATATTTTGGGTTCATTTTTTATTTTTGAAAAGGGTCAATAACAATATTTTGCGATATTTGTAATAAACAAAATAGTATGTCAAATATAAGTTAACAAATAAAAAATATAGTTTAAACCGTGTATGACTTACAACTTCGTAGAAGACATTTCTGCAGTTTTTATAAGCATGAGTTCAACATTAAATAAAAATTAATTTTTTAATGAATACCATTGCATTGTTACTATTTCTTGAATAAAAGAGTATTTCAGTTGCTATAAGTCAAACTGTTATTTTAGTGGAATTTATGATCATGACATAATTATTCTTTCGCAGTTTCGTCTCCTCGATGTTAAAGCACCTTTCCGAAATAGTAGTACAAGCAAAAAATTGACGTGCATAAGTGTATTTAAAGAATACCTATATGATTAAATGATTTTGAATTTGAATTGATACATTTATTTTGCTATCTTATCCAGTAAAACCTTAGTGATGTTAAAAACTTTTAATGTATAATTTTGTTCCAGGCTATTAGTATTATTAAGTGCTATTAGTAATATCATGTAACAGATGTTAGTGTATGACTACATGGCCTGCCTGCTACATGACACAAAAGTGCCATATTTCCCATACATATTTCAAACTTTGTAGTCGTAATTACAATAAAATCTTGTTTTTGCGATATTTAGCTAATAAAAAACGGAGAGTTGATTATAGATAGTAATAATGTTGTTTCATAGTTATTATATTATACAAAACACACAAGTCCTCGATAAAAAACAATATGTTTTTGTGGTTGATCTGTTACTCCATAACTACAAACCTGCTACACTTTAGGCGTTGGCGATGGCGATGGTTCTGTGACAAGACTTCAGCCCCGGTGGAAGTTTCTCCGCGCTCACAGACAATTTAATAGCCATTTTACTTGATACGCGATAGATCCCGGGTTTGTTATATATTACAAGATACATGTTTTGTTTTTTTGGTCCAAGTCAAAATAAAAAAAAAACGTAATAAATTTTGTTTTGTCTTACGTCTCCTGCACACAGTCTCACTAATAAATATCTTGGTAACAAATGACCATTGCGAATACAACATCTGTCGACAGATACTAAGCATATGTTATATTATTTTTGAGCGTAAATAGAGGCTTTCCGGCGTCGGCGTATGATAAGCCTATGCTTAGTACGGAAGTCGTGACAATGTGACGCAGATGTCGCACAATGACCATTATGATTTGGTATTTCACTAACATAATCTGCAGACGATAATCTACTGTTAGTTTACCTGTTTATAACAGCATAACTAAATGAAACAAATAAGAACAGGACCACTTTACAGTTGACGATGCAGTGAAAGTAATTATTTTGTATAAATTATTGTAATCATTTAAGAATTACCTGAAATGTTTAAATTTTTATGTCAAATGATATTACCAAGTTTTATGGATTACAATGCGTCCAATATAAAGATATACTCCAATACGACGTCTCCATAGTCCAGTTGGTAAATGACCCTGCCTGCCGAGCGAGGGGCCCCGGGTTCGATTCCTGGCCGCGGCAGACATTTATGCGACAAATAAATGTTTGTCTTCGGGTCATGAGTTTTTAATGTCATATTTATGTATGTT
Source organism: Agathymus mariae mariae (assembly GCA_018251895.1). NCBI lineage: Eukaryota > Metazoa > Arthropoda > Insecta > Lepidoptera > Hesperiidae > Agathymus > Agathymus mariae. The sequence continues at coordinate 6,913 of DWPT01002421.1, read as the reverse complement.
CATGCCACCCGCAACACAGGGAATCAAAGTGCGGTAATGTGAGTATGTAAAAGTTTATATACAATTTCTACAATATCAAACAAAGTATTTGGGTCGGCATTGCAACCCGCACTTAGTCAGCTTCGGGTATGTTCGAATAGTCATCTGCTATTTATCTGCTATACATTGTGCTGCTGCAAGAACAATGGACCAGGGAACGGTGCCTGATCCTATTTGAAGTAGCTCGGCTCAGGACTACTCTATTCAATTCCCACAATGGACGGTGGCAGGATATTACCTACCTGACCAGCTGCCTGCTTCCTTCTGGAGTCAACCGTGAAATGTTTATAGTGTTTCGTTTGGACTGTGAACATGTTAAATAGTGTATGTCGTGCTTTCTTCTTGAATGGAAACGTGCAGTTGATGCCTTTGTTATGTAATGGGCAGGAGTAACCATTTTCCATCAGATGGCTAGTCTGGTATTGATATAAAAATATATTATAATTCTTTAACCTTAGACGAGCTCAGTTTTCAATAGGGTAGTATATAATTATGTAAACTCGTACTGTCATGTAACTCGTATGTTGCTGTTACGAGTATGTATATGTACATAGTTGTTGCAACTTATTTACAATCTATTTATACAGATGATCTAGGAGTCTTCAAGAGAAGAGAGAGAGAGAAAATAGACTTTTATAAGTTGGTGTGTTGAACATCTTCGTTTCCATTACCACTTACCATCAGGTGGGATGTTTGTCAAGCATTAACTTATTTTATGTAAAAAAATCCAAGGCTGATGCTGCAAATTGCAAATTAATTATATCTGAGATTTTTGAAGTTATACATATCAAAGTGGCAATTTTTGTTGCACTTATATCTTACATTATATCTTACATTAAACTTTCGCTTTTTGGTTCAAATTTAAATATACATTGAAATTACATTACAACTTGTGTAAGACACGCTCATGAATTTTTGATACATATTGAAATCGACGTCGTCACGTCCATAGTTGCATTCTGATTTGCAAACAAAACAAAACTCACCTTCGATACTAAACTGGCTCTGTACGCAGCGAGTGCCTTCAGATATTCTTTCTTGGCTACTTCGGTTTTTTGCTTATAAACCTGTGCAACAACAGTTGTAAAATAAAAACATATTTTTTTGTTAATCCATTAATTAATTAACAAATAATTGTAGATGTGAAACTGTACAGTCACTGAGATCAATTTTTTGATCTTCTGATGGTTTCATGGGAAAAAATCATGAAGTCTTTAGTTGGTACTAAAGTGGTAAGTGTAAATTGCACTTTACACTATGTACGAAGAAAATTATAGATTCTTTTTAGCGCGCAATATTCAGTGTGACTTACACTTTTATGTTCCGAATCTAACCCGTCCCACATTGAAGCGACTATCTTAGACACTTCTCCAAAACTTGCATTAGGATTTTGGCCTTTGATGGCCGCTTGTGTATCTCGGAAAAATAAAGCATATGCAGAGACAGGCCTGTAACAGAGGATGTAGTTAGTTTTATTGAAATCTTAAATTATAAAAATCAAAATTGATTTTACAAGATAAGATGATACAAGATTATTTTTAAACACTTACTTTTGAGGTTCATTGGGGTCACGCTTTTTCTTCTTTTTCTGGACTTTGGGCTTTTTCTGCATTTGACCTCGATTAATTCCATTGTCCATTGGTTCAGGAGATGATCTTTTTACAGCCATGTTGCCTACGCCGATCTAAATATTTACACGAATTTTAAATTATAATATGTATTTATTCCATACAAATGTATGTTTTTTAATACTTATACATAAATTTTCATTATGTGTGTTTTTATAAGTTACCAAAGTTACCGAAAATGCCTTTTAATAAAATCTATTTTTTTTTTTAAGTTTAGTGAGCATATATTTTTCTTTACCATTTACAATATAGTTCACTGGCAAAATATATGTATGTCTTATCTATCTTAAAGTGTATGTGAAGTGATAAAATTTGCCTATACCTGATGAAGCGTAGTTTGTTGCTGCCGGCTCGCTGAGCAATAATGGATAGGCAGAAGGCTTTCCGCATCACCAGGCAACTACCAACAGACAACCAATTCATTAGAACAATCTACAATCATTTCTATCACATTCAACTGTAACATGGTGAGTTTACTTGCCAATGAACTATATTAGAAAAAAAAATGACAAAAGCAATGCTCAAACAAAAATAATATAGATGTATTTTCCACTTTTACCAACCAAAATTACCAATCATTTATTTAATGGAAGTTTTAACCTTGAATGTGTCAGGAACAAAGACTTATGTGAGTATAAAAATAACAGAGTAAGATAATTATGAGGACTGACTAGAAGCAAGTAAATACCTCCCTATTTCCATTTAAAAGGTTGTGCTGGTGTGAAAGACACAACATAATTTTCTTATACTAAATGTCAAGCAAAGTAATGCGAAGCAAGAAACATTTCATATTTGATATTTTTATTCTATATATTATTTTGTATGATAATCATATAACTAAGTTTTAATTTTTATACCAGATAAATTTTTGCTAGCACAGATTAGATGCACATTTTTAACCTTTGTAATTTTATTTTCAATCAACAAGGAACTTATTTCTATTTTCTTTACTTTTGAGAAATTTTATAATACATATAATTTTAATTTTAAACTACTTATAACAATAAGAATAATGTAATGTCTGAGCTACTAATTGTGAAAAAAAGCATTACACAAAGCATGCTTGTATCTATCACATGCAAATACGTTAAATCTATTGCTGATATCTAATGATACAATATAATTATTTTTCATATTTACCACATACATGCAAGTATTTCCAAAAACTTTCATCCTCATAAGTGATAGCCAAAAGGTAGCCTTATCGCTAAATAGAAATTTCTTCCAATATTTCTTTAGAATAGGATAGGAATGAAGGAAAATTATATATTTTAAATACCTGCGAATGATGAGAAGGCACACTGTCATCAGAGTCATCGCTGGTTGTGCCAGGTGGTGAAGCTCTTTGGGGAGACCCATATACTGGTCCTGGTTGTGTTGGAGTACTTGGCGTAGGTGGTCCACTCATTACTGATGTTGGCTGCATCATTAGAAGCCTATGCTGCCCTCCAGGTTGTTGCTGAATCATATAGTTTCCTGAGGGGGCACCAGCACCACTGCACAAACATTTAATAGTTTGTAATTTATGTACTTCAGTTGTCAGTAAAGCAGGTGCTTTTATGGTCACTGACCAATGTGTTCTTATCAAACATTACTTCACTTGTCCCTCTGACAAATCATACAAGGATACTAAAATGTATGTAAGATTTTCCATCATTTTGATGACTTACAAATTAATTGGGTACTCAGAAGTAAATTACTCACCCCCCACCATTTAGTATTGTACTTTTGGACCTGTGGTCAGATTCTAATGCAGTAGCATGATTTATACCAACTAAATAATATCATATTCTTAAAAGTCAAAATAATGACAATCATTATTCTAAAACTATATTTGAAATATAAAAAAAATGACTGCCATTTGAATTGATTTGAGAATAGATTTAATTAGGAGTAAGGTTAAGGGTTTCAAGTTTATTAGACAGACTTTTACGATTATAAATATAAGGAAAGAAACTTTACCTATGCGAGGTCACTGGCGTGTGTGGTTCTTGAAGATAGAGAGGTTGTTGATACGAAGGAGCGCCACCTGGTGGAGCTGCTAAGCCATCTTGCGCCGGATTCATCATTCCAACCTGGACGTTAAATCACAATGTAAACCATGTTTAATTACTATTAAAAAGGATTACCTTTTTTCGAGGTCGATGTGAAAATAGAATATCATTTGTAATTCTCCAATTTTTACATTATAAACTATTACTCGTTAAAAACTATGCAATTATAATCCAGGCAACCTACAAAACACCATACATGCTCTATCTCATCGTCTCGTACTCTCAATCACTCTCAATGCCCGTATCTCGTAATCAGTGCTGCCAATAAAAAATTCTCGATTCCCCGCGTCATGTCAATGCAATTCCCTGGTTATATTAATTTATTCTCCATAAATTTCCTAATAAGATATTTTTAGAATAAAAACACTGTTTTATACAGAATTCGTTTAAATGTAATTATTTCATGAAAAGTAACTTGAAAAAAATTTATTGTTTGTTGACCTTTGTAGGAATTGAATTGAATTTTTTTAATATTACATGTTTATAATAGTTGCACTTTTTAACCACTATTCAATAATTTTATTGAAAATTTCATCGGTACACACAATTTAAAAAATCGACAAACATAAAAAATTAATCAATGATGGTGCAGAAAATACAGAATCGTGTTCAAATGGCATATGAGTGGTGTTGCCATTCATCATGATGCTAATAGTGTCAAGCTGTATTTGCCAAGTCCGAATGTGATTATATAGTTGTAAGAATTAATTACATATACCTGACATGAAATAGATTTATTCTCCCGAAAAAACTGGCCTGGATTCCCCGATTTATGTCATTCCCCATGCTTTCCCCGCGCTAACGCTCAATTACCCGCAAATCGGGAATTCTCTTCCCGATTGGCAGCGCTACTCGTAATGTCAAATTTTATTGTCATTGTTCGAATCACAGTAGGTTTTTTATGTATTAAAAACATAACAAAATAATAATCTACTGTCGTCGTCATATATGACATAATTGTCATTTGCTATTAGATTCAGATAAATAATTAACAAAAATAAAATCGCTTCCTACCAATTTTAATAGTAAATAGGTATTATGATACAAATGCTATCTTTATTATTATTATATTAGTATCAGTCCTGTATTTAACACCATAAAATATTTTACCAACAGTGTATTAAAATATGGGTAAAAATGGAGCACAACCGTTTTTCAGACATAAATATCTAGCTTGTTGGGATATGTTTATTTGCCAAATTCCCTGACATTGCGAGAACAGACTTGAACTCGGCAGAGAATGATTTAAGGATGTACTAATAATAATTTATATAATAATAAAACTTTCGTGACAATAAGGGAATTTCTTGGGTTTCGGATATTAATTAGTATGATGACAGATTTACCACAATGGTGTGTCGTGTCGGGTCGACTTTTGCTGTGTAGCATTCGGTGGGTCTCCAATTTCATCAGACTGATAGTGTAGGGTTATGGCGCGCATCGGTACAACACGCTAGAGTACATGAGGAAAAACTTCAAATGATCTTGTAATTAAAATTATACGTCAAAATTAGTTTTATGCGACATAATTTAGATGCCTATTCATTCATCATTCATTTCAAATTTTTCAATGAGCCAAAAACGTTTTTTTCTACCTCAGTCTTTTATAAAGTATATCCTAGTATAGTACCTGTATTTTTTTTGTTGTCTTTTATAAAATATACAAACGACATTGTAACTCAGTTCGCAATATACAAATCGTGTATAAGATAAATGTTTTATTAAGTCCTTTTTTTTCTTAATTAATAGTAAGAATTAAGTAGCTTAGCTTGTCTTAAACTAACATCATATTAAAAGAAAAGAACTAGCGAGCAGTTGACATATTTTTAAGAAAACATTTGCATTTGTGTGCAAATGATACCTACTAGCTTGTTAAGTATGAGTATAAAAATATGCAGTCTTCTTGCAATTCAAATTTTCAAATGTTTCTATTGATTTAGGTAAAGTTACAAACTTTAAATTCAATCATATATTCTACTTATTTAATCTAGTATACGTAGGATTCATCAATAAAATAGCTTGTTATATTATGTATTCGAAGATTAGAATGTATTAATATTTTTATAGACATTTAGCAGATGTCTGATGTCTGCACATCCAACATTTTGAAGTATTAAACAAAACATAGTTCTGCTTGATTTATATAACCAAAAAATTAAAAATAGATATGCTGTCAAAAAAGAATCCTACAACTAGACGAAGACGAAGGATGTATGTTTCAATAAATATTGTGGTCATAATAAGAATTTGAAGATAGATAAGTTTCTCTCGTGGAACGTTTCTTACTAATTGCTGCATATTGCAACCAACCAAGCGGGCAGATGTAGGTAGATTTTATGTAGATAATAATAAACCTAGCAATTTGAGTGTAATGATCAACTGACTTTAGAAACAGAATTTATACGGAATTATCTTTCAGAAACCATAAATTCAAAAGTAATATGCTGTGATTTGGTTTATTAATTCATTAAGAGTTTAAAAGATAAACTTACATTATATTGTACCTACTAATTATCTACGATGAATTGTTAAATTACATTGCTGTAAGTATTTAATGCGTTATGAAACAATTTAGTGCAGGGCTTTTTTTTACATAAGTTAATGCTTGTCAACAACAATCCCACCTGATGGTAAGTGGTGATGAAGACTAATATGTTGAACGCATTAACTTATAATAGGCTATTCACTCTCCTCTTGAAGAGTCCCACATCGTAAGTAGCCGAATGGCTATGATGATTTTCATTATTAGATTGGTTGCTTATAATACTTTAAACTTAATGAGGTAAATTTTCACCCATCTTATTTATAATATAGCGTATGTGACAAGAACTGACCCTTTATTCTCATTAGTATTGTTAAAATATCATAATAAATACAAGAATGATTACGTAGTTAAACACATTTTTATTTTTATTTTATGAGTTAAGACCATTGGATCTACGATATTTATATTTGCTTCTGCTTTAGTTCGTGTTGCTGCAAAAGTTCGTTTTTTTTTTTAAATTATAATTTAGATTTTAGAAGTAATGTCTTCCAGAAATAGAAGGCTATTTCTTGTATAGCTTATCTATATTGTTCTATAAATCTGTAGACTCTGTCTGTATATCCTTAGTATATTCATATTTCTTCGGCAGCGTTTTTCATTTGTTTCTTTCCATGTGTGTGTGTGTGTGTGCTACAATAGTTCTTTAT
>DWPT01002420.1:0-16206 GCA_018251895.1 Agathymus mariae mariae | reverse complement strand
GTAAAGCCCTACCACCAAGCAGGCTGGCTTCTGTCGCCTCTTACGATACCCTGCTATGCCAGCATGGGATTGGAGTAAGTATTCTAGGCCGCCCCAATACGGCAAAAATTTAAAATAAAAACTATTTCACTAAAACACCTTTACCATCAGCCCACCTACTGCGTATCATTTTGTTAGTAGAGTACATTATTAAGCTGTTGATTCAAGTTTAAAATCGCTAACCGTGGGAAGCTAATAAACCTAACTAAGCAATTTGTATGTTATAATATATATATTGTGTCACATCTGATAATTCAGAATTATTAAGCGTAACGATGTTAGCAAACTACGTTATCCATCCGTCTCGAATGATCACTGCATGTTGATAAAGCCCAAAAAAGGAGCAGTTAGATTGTATGGGTGGAAAAATGTTAATCTATAAAATATAATCTTTTATATTAAGTAAATATTGAAGCGAGAAGAATTGATGATAGATTAAATTCACGTGAGTCTGTAAGGGAAAAATTTAAATAAATAGCTGTGTACCACCGTAACCTTTCAATATATATTCATAGTAATTTAGTATTTGTTCGGAAAATATTAAATATGTACAAGCAAAAAAAAAGTAATATACATAATCGTGAATCAAAAATAATCATAATTTGGTTACCCTTCATATCACCCTCAAAAGATTCAGCGTTCTATTATGAGTTTTGGGGTTCGTTTTTACTATAAAGTTTCAAATCTGATATGTGTGTTATCTATTGGTACTTTAAACTACGAGTTAAAGCACAGCTTATAGGTAAAGAATATTATAGTACAGATAATATATTAATGACAAGGATGCCTGGGAATAATGCTTCCGTACAGGTCAAAACTTACTTTGTAATTGTCATATATTGTTTTAAAAATCCGCTAACTAGTTTCTTTCGCCATTTCTTCTTCTCAATATGAAAGCACCTTTTCGGAACGATAATAGAAGCAATGAATGACGTGTATAGTGCATTTACAAAATACCTAAATGATTAAATGATTTTGAATTTGATAAGGTTTGGCTTTTCAAGTGTAGACTGCTGGAAATGTAAGACTTATCCTATCGAGATGACGACCATCACGTTCCCGACCATGCCCGCAATCACTTACAAATTATACTAGACCTCGACGTTGCATTTCAAATAAAGCAAATAAACGAATTTGCAAATAATATATCTCACTTATCAGTTCATAACCAAATAAAGCCGTCATAGTTCTTAGACATATGATTATGTGGAAACATATACTATTTGTCACCTCTTGAATATGCACACACTTGCGACATTGTTGAAGACAACACAAAGGTTCAGCGAATGTCGTATTTGTCGAGCGGAGATTGAAGCCGCGTCCTGTTTACTCTGCCAACAGCATTGAGCCATAATCGTCGTCGTAATTCCTCTTCGCCTGCTTATTTGTCCACAAATATTTATGTTTGATGTCATAAATTAAAAAGGAAACATTGATATTTAGTAACATTGAATGAAATAAAATATATATATTTCCTTCTATTTAGAATTCAAATTTAATTCTATTCCTAGAATTATTTTCAAAATAATGTGGCGACCCTAAATTTCTACATAGATTATAAATAAGCAACCCTATTTTATATACCATAGCATTTATAAATAACTGTCAATCGTTCATTTTTCTTACGCTTTTTGATATAATTGCTGTAAAATATTTTTATCATATTTGGAGTTTTTTTTTACCATTTTTACCTCATCGACACGCATGTTCACAATAATACAGCAACAATTATTACTCTTTCAGAATTGATGAACAAAGCTTTCAATTAGTAATGACTTCGAAAACGAGGGTTCCCAGGATCAAATCATGCGGTTGAGTCTTTATAATGTCTTATTTACGTGTGTGAAATACATATCTTGATGCATATGTGCCACAAGACGATTAAGATTAACTAGTTTTAGCAATACTAATTGTGGAATACATCTGTAAGTAAGCCCACATTAATTATAACATGGCTCAATTTACGTCAACTTTATCATCAAATAGAATTTACAGTATACATTAAAATTAAATCAGTATTGTAGAACTTCACGATAAACCGCAAGCACAGTTGATTATGTACATATCATCGTCCCAATTAGGACGCCATAAATAAATATAATACAATTTAAAAAATTCACACACAACGTGTGCCCGCCGCTAGTATTCCCTGTTCTTCTGTATTCCTTGTGGATGTCGTGGACGTACACAAATATTTCATCACAATCATTCAGATCCCAAGAATAATAATTTATCTGTTACGTTAACGTTTGCCCGGACCGAGGTCGTAGCCAGGTCACGCTCTCTGCAGGTAGGATCACTACCACCAAGGCTACGGGGTCTTTAAATAAAAATAAACACTACCATTTCGGGTCTGAAGTCTGAAGCAAGTCTACCATTGCTCACGATGTATCCTGTTACCCTACGGACGAAACAACGGTACTATGTCCATAGAAGTAAGGACAAGAGAAAATGGAAGAGAAAATCATAAAACAGATTGATCAGTGGGAAGAACGGCTAAAGACGTCGATCGCAAGTTAGTATTCACAAAGTTTTCCAATATCGCTAGGCAAACTTCCCAGTAAATTCTTTGATAAGCGAGTTATAATCATTGCGCCGTCTGCTCCCACTGCGGGAATTAAATGTAATACTCAAATAACAAGGACCGCAACTAATTTGCGAAGAATCCCAATGAAACCGCTTGCGGCTTCTACGTTGGAGCAATTTTCTGAATAATTTCCGTTTACGACATCATTACCTACAGCAGTCTTTAATGTCTTATAGATCTTCATCTCTAAATAAAATTTGTTATATAATGAAATATTACTTATGTCACAGGCAAGTATAGTTCGATTGCTAAGCTTCTATTCAACTAGCTTCTGTAAATTCCATTGCTACATGGATATCATTGATGAAAGATTCCTTTTATGAATCTTCTCGATCATGGATGAAGATTGAATAACAAATGTGCAATTGTTAATATATCTAGGTAATATAAGTACATATTAAACAACAAGCGCTCACACACTCACAACCCCGCGATAAGGTTCTGTAAGTTGCAAGTGATCTATTCCTACACAAACAACCAAGACGAAGACGCCGAGCGAAGGGTTTTGCGTCCTACTCCTGCCCAGGATAGACATTCGAGTGATGGATAAAAATGTTTACTCTTGAGTCCAGTTTGTTTATTCAACGATGATGCATTAAAGATCCAACTTTGTCCATTAAAATTACACTTGTATGGTAGAAACGTCAAAATATACTTTATTTTGAAGCAAAATTTATAGAGTTGCCTGAATTACTTGTCATCAACATTACAGTTCATATTGAAAGATATTTCCAAAGTCACACTTAAACTTTATTCATCCTTCTTTCAACTTCATTATTGGGATGAAAAATAGCACCGAAGGGACGATAACCTTTCCGATAGGTGATTATTTACCTTGGATGAGAACAATTTTTTACGATAATACGTCGTGAGTTTTTGATGAGTTCACTCAGGTTTCTTTATTGATGCCGCTATCCGATTACTTCATTTGTCAGCGCTTCTAAATCCCATTTTCCATGTCTCTGGAAATTCAGAGATCATATTTCAAATATCGAACTACGAATAGACGATCGCTTCTCTCGCACTTAATTTTACTTACTTTTGCTTTTAACTTTTTTCTTTTTTAAGCTTCGAAGCAATTAGAGATATTCATTTGTCAATATGTATCTATTATGTAACAATGTATTTGTCAGTGGTATCGTAGCTCCCAAGGATATGAACTGAGTTTGAGTGTTGTTTTTCACCAGTTATCATCGCATGTATGACTATTTGATTTTTTGTGATTGTGATTTCGCTAGCCGTGGTACTCAACGATGAAATTGAAAAGTTTCAGATTAAAACCAGCGGGGTTTTAGAACACAGACTAGACACAGTGTCTTTCGAAAATCAAAGCAGCGGTAAAATACATATATACACGTAATAAGGCATTCCCAATTTGAATGTAGATATTTTTATTAGGTATACTTTAAATAAAAGGACTATTGTCTGTAATGACATTGACATTGACAGTGTCTGTGCATATTCACGCCAAAGGCACTTTTAATTGTGACAGATGTTGCGTTCGGAAATCGGAATGGACAACATCTAAACTTTATTTATTTTAGTTTGTTTTTGTAGAAACTAGACTTTCGAATAGTAAAACTAAATTTTGTACTGTTCTATATTTTAAAATTTGTGGTTGTTTTGTGTATATGTTATAGAGGATGATTTAAAAATTATCTTGTCAAAAAGCAAGACTATGTTTTAAAAAAAAGAAGACATCACGTTCTTTTAATATGGAAGTTACATTTTACATTTTTATTATTATCACTGCTATTGTTTAAAGAAGTAGTGTTTTAATGAACAAGTATTAAAACCTTTAATTATTTATTCAAGGTTACAAGCTAAACCTAAACCTAAACCTGTCGGTTGTTTATTTTTGTTTCTTCTTTTCGTTACTCAATGTTGTAATACACTTTGTATCTATATAGAATAAATAAAAACTATTGTCATAATATATCTTAGTGTTCCTTTGCTGGTTCTTGTTTTATTATTTTATTAGCTTTTGGATACTTTTAGACAAAGGTGATCGAGACAGAGTATTTGTGGCCTTATGTTATTTATCTGTTTCAGATGGATTGACGTTATACAAAATTAGACCTTCTAAAGCAAAGGCAAAACTTCTATTTCAACGCAATTTTACTGAAACGTACTCATATAAACTTGTTGTTGACAAGATGTTGTTGGACAGGTGACAGTTTTTAATTTTCATCTCCTTCAACTGTGAGATATACATAAACCTGGTCGTCCAATAGGCATATATCATGCTCCTACGCCATGGTTGACCGATGCTATCAGGACACTTATTAGTAAAGTAAAGCAAACTACTAATAAGAACCTAGTGACTCCAATTGGAAGAACCTGATGCATTCTTGGAATCGCTGCAATATGATGTGCAGAGACTCGCAACGACGCCATAAGTACAACTTTGCCCAAGACGAAGACACCGCCAGGGTTTGGAAGTTTCTACGAAAACTTGAAATTGGGAAACAGCATGACACTCTTCCTACTAACTTGGACTTAAATGGTCTCAACCAGCATTTCTCTTCTTCTTCATGCATAAAAAGCACAACGAAATGTATTACTAAAATTTCTAGTGTACCTGACACCAACACTCCGGTATTTATTCTTAGTCAATTCACATATCGTAATGTTAAGAAAAGTATATTCTATATTTCCTTGAATTCGGTTGGCAATGACTATAGTCGTAAAATGGTTATTCTTTTACTCGCTTTAATCAATCGTTTTATAAATTCCATTGTTAATAAATCCATCATGGGAAGATGCCCAAATTATTTGAATACTCCAATATTCCAAACATCCTACAGACTACCGCCCAATATCCATACAACGTTAGGATCCCTTCATCGCCTACGTAATGTTCATTATATTTCAACTTAAATTGCGCTTTTTCAATTCCTGCTTCTTCCCATACTTGACTATGCTGACATAAGTCTAAATCTTATAGAGGAGTACCTAAATAAATTTGAGTAAGTTCAATTTATTGGGAAAAGATTCAAGTGACTCCTTATTCGTCTTCGCCGGAATACTCGTATTCACTCAGCATTATACGGTTTGCTGTTCAATTTATTAACTCCCAGTTACTTAAAATAATGCTCTCAATTTAATTACTTCACAATCAGGGTACATGATACGTTAATGTGTACATCTCTCCCTGTCTACCCAGCTTATTATTCTTCCTTTTACATTAAAGCGTACTCCGTATTTGCAATCCACTTATGGAACTCACTGTCTTTATTAATTCATCGCTCTGATACCTCAAGTACTCTTAAAACAGAAAAAATTATGAATATATAATATGCACCCTGTCATCATTTATCTTGATCTGAATTTCTACCCAAAAGTTGTCTGATAGCGATTTTGTCGCCTTTTGTATTACAGATTTTACTATATATCATTTATATTAATATAGGTTATTGTTATAATTACACCCACAAAACATTAATATAATGACATAAAGGAAGCTATATCCTCAAGATCATTAAATCTGTATAACCTTTTAACGAGCTCACCACAAATACGTCATAAAAGGGGATCGTAAAAGATAACTACATTCTGAAGTAGGTATATTCCTGTGACGATTGAGAAACCACTTTTCTATACACCCAAAACATTTTATATTGTATTTGTATACACTTACAGTCGATAATTTTCTCTAATTATCTTGTGAGAAGTTATTTAATGAAGCTTTTGAATAATGATATAATTCTGAACGAAGAATCATATTATCTCGGGCGTATAACATTCCAGTAGTTCTAAAATAAAATATAATATGTTGATCTATCAAAAATTATAAAAACAGTAATGATTTTTCTATTTGCTTTAAATTTAAATACGTACTCAATATTATTTTATTTCACGTTTATAATTATTGATAATAGGAAAAAACAAAGTAAAGCGTAAATGATAATTTGTCCACTACTGCTATTATCCGAATTACTTTTGTCTTGTCTTCTTAAGAAGATTTTTAGAAATGGTAAAAAAGAAAGAAGAACAGGCCCGAGAGTCACCTGATGTGCTCGAGGTGGATGTTATCCTTGTGTTTTTATGGTCGCTCCTCTTTTCGGTCAACCCTTCGAGTACCTTCGTAACAATTAATATTAACAACAACGGCGAAAAATGTGACATGTAAAACCAAAATAGAGAAACATCAGAAACCATTGATGTGTTGAGTCAGTCAAGTACTGCTGTATCCGCAAACTAGATGAGCTAGGCCCGAACATATGCCCGCATCGTAAAAGAAATCATAAAAAGTAACCGATCTCGTAATCCCGTAATGGTGTCACGCCAAATGAGCGATCGACCCGTCTTATTGACTTTGCAGATAACTCTTCCATTGTGCTCCTAACAACACTGTAAATGCTCACTCCAAACTTCTACAGATTGCAAAAAAAATTGTTACATAAAACGTTTAAAAATGAACGCGCGCCTACTTCAACAAAATGTTATAAAAAGTAATTGAAGCATTTGTTAAAAGATCGAAGCTGATTGATATCAAAGTTCGTGTTGAATATTACTGTAAAAACGAAATTATTTATTTGGGTAAAAAACGTCAAATAGCTTGCACAAAAGTACATTTGTGTGTAGGTGTAGTAGTTTACCTCGCCACGAGACGGATATTTTTGAAATATAAAAAAATTACACAAATGTCAGTGAATAAATGAAGCTCAATAAAGAACCTCGATGAAACATGAAGAAGCATAAGAAGAGAATATTATAAAAAAACCTTTGATTCCATCATTAGCTACATGATAGGTATTTAATAGCTATATGGCCAAATAAGACACTTTACAACAGTTCATAAATTAATTAACAATATAGTAACATGTGTATCGTTCAAATGAAACTCAGATATTTTAGGCCTCAACAATCCATATATTATTACTTTAAAAGAAAATAATTACAAAAACAATCGACACATTGTTATAATGTTCATTATTCTGAGGGTATATAAAAAAATATATTGTACGACGCGACCTACATATTAGGAATAAAGAGAAAGACTCTTTATCTGGCAAACATTGTATCATTAAATGGTGATAGAGGTCACTAAATTTTCCGAATTAGATATTCAAGCGGTGTAAAGTGTGTGTCAAAAATTAAATTTCAATGAATATTTCTTTTATACGGTTAAAATGGAACATCCAAGACCGCCATCTGATTATGTTTAGACGGTGGCCCGGCACGTCGGGCGATGTGTGGGGCAAGTGGCATAGTCAGTTTGAGATATTTTTAAAAGCATCAGGAATTCAAAGGAGGCTAACGATGTCCAAGCGAGCTTCTTGATTAACTTAATTGACACGGAGGACTACGATATTTATTCAACTTTCAAGTTTACAAAAGATGAGAATCAGGACGATATCGCTGTAGTAACGAAACAATTTAATGGACACTACACTAAAAAGTAAAACTCTACGATGGCTCTTTATAAATTTTGTACAAACCAAGATAAATGTGAAACTATAGACGAATATGTGACCGCTCTAAAGCTCTTAAGCCCACGCTGTGCATTTTAATACTTGGAGGGTGGATTGATCAAGTATCAAATCGCCTGTGGAAATTATAACACGTCAGTACGCGATAGATTATTAAGAACCGCTGATCTGACATTAGCTTCAGATGTAAAGACTTGCAAGGCGAATGAGATGTCAAGCGAGGAAAATCGATATATCTAGGTAGCTAAGACGGGTAGTAACGAAGTGGATTCATTACATGCGGCCATGGATACCATTTACGATGGGTTCAATAACAGGGATGCGCGCGTACGGAGCGCAGTGCGCGATACGACGGCGGCGGCGGAGTGGGCACGAGACATGCGCTGCATGCGCCACGGTGGTGGCAACTCGTGTACTGCACGAATATAGGCTTCTTGTGGGAGTGTACTATGCCCGTAAGGACGCTTCAGGTGTTGCGGGCGGCAAGAGTGGAAGCTCGAACCGTCCGACTAGCAACCCCGGGAAGAAGGACTAAAGTATGTGTGACCGCGTAACGTCGATAAGACAGGACGGTGCGGGACGAGACATCTTGTCTCTCCCGGGTAGAGCCCGACAGAGGCACTGCGCTCAGGGGACTCCGGTTGCATTCTTATGGAGATCCCAGAGTCATCTACATAGCGCTGAAGAAGATCACCGGGGGGTTTAGTGCTTTAAAAATCCCACATAACCCGGCGTCGCTCCCACGGCACCGGGTACCTTTTGAATTTTTCCCCTCGACAAAAAAGGTGTTATATGTGTAATAATATAGACCATTATAAAAAAAATTGTCCGACTGGAATTGATAAAAAAGTATAATGAGATTTGTGAATCCGAACATCGCGCGCGAGACGTCAACCCGTATTTTGTGTCGATGGAAATCGCGAACGCAAGATCTTAACGGTAAAGAAATAAGGATCAAATTAGACACCGTTTCTGATATCAATGTAATTTCCTTAAAATCATGTTTGCGTTATGGTTGGTTATTAAGACGTAATGCTCAATATGATCATTGCTTAGTCATTTGGTGGTAATTATATTCCTGTTGTAGAAACACAAATTATATCGTTATACATATATAAAAACAAAGCATATTATCTGAAGCTTATTATAACAGTTAATAAGTGTCAGAACGTTTACGGTAAATATGCTTGAGAGGAACTCGGTTTGATTCAATGTATTTATACCTTAGTTATTTGACGGTAGATAAGCTACCGGGTGAGTATAAAATACTTGAAGCTCTAGACGGCGTTGACTTATTCGTTGATGACATCATCGTATGGGGTTCATCCCGGACCGAACATGACCACGAGTTTAAAATGCTTGTTAGAAAGAGCGCGAAACATGGGATTAAGGTTCGATCGCGAAAAATGTCACATCTGTGTCGAGAAGGAAACTTATTTGGGTTACACATTCAGTGCTGCTGGTATGCATATCGATACTAATAAAGTGAAGGCCGTAGCAGAAATGCCTACTCCAAAGAGTCTCTTGAAAGATTCTTAGGCATAATAAATTATTTATCAAAATTTATTCCACAGTATTCCGATGTCGTGTCACCCCTAAGATCCTTGTTAAAAACAGGCACAGTGTGGTTGTGGGAGTCCACCCACGACGCCGTGGTAAAGAAGCTTAAAGAAGCTGTGTGTAAAGCGCCCGTGCTTGCTTTATATTGCAGTTCAGTGCCAGTATTATTATCAGTAGACACGAGCGCGACGGCATTGGATGTCGTGCTGCTGCAGGCAGGGCAGCCCTTCGAATTGGCATCGCTCACGCTGACGGACACGCAATGCAGGTACGCACAGATCGAGAAAGAAATGCTCGCTATTGTTTCTGCCATTGAGCGTTTCCACCATATGTATTCGGGAGGGGTGAAGTAACCGTCGAGACAGATCCCAAACCTTTAGAATCGTAATTTAAAAAGTCACTTGATTCGGTCCCGGCGCGGCTTCAGACAATAATGTTACATGTTCTGCGCTACAATTTCCAAGTTATGTATAAGCCAGGGAAGTATTGTACGTTGCAGACGCCCTCTCGCGTGCGGCGTTACCGGAAACTATTAATGATAAAATGTGTTTGAAATTCTCACGCGATTCCTAATATTCCGTGGGTCAGATATATTTTAAAATGGACGAAATTACTATTTAGATCTTGTTGATTACGTTATTTCTTATGGACAACAAAGGTAAGATGTACAAACGGAACAGGCGGTACTTGATTAAGATTAACCGATCCCTTCCTTCTGCCAATAACTCTACCACTTCTTCTTTTTAAGGAAAGGAGACGGATGATGAGAACTCAGTACACTTTCGGATGGTCATTTAAAAGAGGGTTTATTTGTAAAAGTAGAGACGGGTGACAATCATAGCATGAATGTATGTGAGAATAATATTTGTGAACGACCACACTTAACTGAAGTTGCAATGCGGGCGCCACTAAATGATTGTTTACGTTGAGAGGGTTCGATGAAGGCTCGAGACAAAATTAGTGGTCAATTCAATTTTAGAAAATAAAATGTTGTATTAAATCAAGATGTAAACAATGTATTAGTTAAAATGTATAAAGTACAGTCTGGTTTGTATTGGTTGTCATTTTTGTTTTCAAGTGGAAAATGTAGAATTATTCTGAGGGTATACAAGGGCGGTCTTTATCTGACAAACGTTGCATCATTACACACGTCATATTTGTAATAAAGTAACTATAACATCTATGCATAAAATATGAAATTGTAACTCGTAAAGAATCCAAACTAAAATGTAACAAATTGCAATGTAGGATACATTAGATACACTTACATACTTGAATTTTTTGCATAATATTCGGTGGTTTGGTAGAATCTAAACATCTGATGTTCGTTCAATGTAAAATAAATCTAACTGCGGACGTATAATGCTCTGTTAAACCAGAATGATTTAATTACAACTTTCCATTACATTCATGTATTTAACACCCAGGTCAAGAAAATTTAAAACGTGTAAAATTATTTATGGTAATTCCTTCGATTCGGTTCTTGCTAATTATTGTTTTTTTATGTTATATATTCTATTCACTAAAGAATAATCGAAAAACTCATAATTTTACCTGATAGGTGATCGAGATATTTAAAAAAAATTTGGTATCCCTGAAATAATAACTCAAAGGTGTAATGATATTTTTTCAAAAATATTAATTATTATGTTTAAGTACAAAATAATAGTATGAGAATAACTGTAACATTGTGCCGCCAATGTTTGTAGTGAGTTTCCTTTTTATGGTAAAGAAGAAAAAAATATACCTTCAATGTTGGTTCGGAACTCATTTTGATCAACATATAATGTGAAACAATTAATTGCAGTACATAACAATATAAAATTTAATTACCTTAACATGTAAATAACATACGAGATTTAATCAAGAAGATATAAGATTTTTTAATAGCTTACTTTTTTAATAAAACAATTTGACTTTCGACCAACGTCCTTTTCATTTTCAGAGTGACCGACTGAATAGCACAGGACACCAGAACGGTTAAAGTCTGAAGCTTATTCGGCCACATAACTTCATTGTTTTGTTACTGGAAGGTCTAACGTCTAAATTTATGTAGGTTTAAATGCATTAGAAAACACCTTTAACAGTTCTGGTTGTGATCGTAGAATACCGGTCATTTCTATTAACCTTCTTTGTTTAAAAATCTTAAGTAAACTGAAATATCTGTAACTAACATTAGACTTGCATTAATCTCAGACAGAATGAAGTATACCGTGAAAGTCACATACGTACACGGAACGTTATTCAACACAGGAACAGTGTGATGGAAATACCTGAACGTAATTCTGCACTAAATTCTAAGTATTCCAAATGCGCAAATACACTGTATATTGCAAAGCTTTGCTTCTATTCCAACTTCACATATGTAATCAGAACTACAGGGTTGTCAGTGCTCAGTTTTGAACATAACTGTTTCATAAGTCAGCCTCTAGTTGGGTAATCGGTATGACATCCCTGATTTGAAACAGGTACCGTACTATTAATATCTTTTAAAAGTAGATATGGAAATTAAAAAAAAATCGTCATCGTCACCATTACAACCCATAGTTGTACTATTACTGGGCCCGGTCTCCTTTCACAAAGGGGTTAAGGCCAATAGGCCGCGACGATGGTCAAGTGCTAGTTGACAAACTTCATACACGATTGAGAACATTATGGAAAACTTTTAGGTGTGGAAGTTTCTTCACGATATTTTTCAACAGAAGTGAGTAATCATTAATTAATCAATACTACGCAAATCATTTTAAAAACTTAAGATGCGTGCAGTATGACATGCAGTACGACATTTAGTCTACTCTTCGGGAATACGACGTTTAAACCAGTAAGCTACCAATGCTTAGACTTTTCTTGTAAGCTATGACACTATTTTCTGTTAATTTACCTCTAAAATAAGCGATCAATTTCACACTGATTTTTAAAGTGATAGGTCCAGAAATGTGTCACCAAACTCCATCTATGCACCATAGTGCAACTTGTCCCACCCAGAAGATTTAGAGAAAATCATGTGTAGTAAATAAACATAAAGGCGCATGATCCTATAAAGATCCGTTCGTTCATCGGACGTACAGACTCTCAAAATACACTAAAAAATATACTTTTTGCAATCCAATTAATTCTCTAAAATTTCTCATTGATTGACAAATTCAAATCAATAAACAATCCATTTTTTAAATGTACTTTCTTTGTTTAATCTTATTGTCTTATTTCGTTTTCCGGTATTTTTGTCAAGTTCACCTGGCAACCCTGGTAACTAACTACAGATGTGTTAATTCTAGAAACTGTAGAAAGTGACACCCGATATAACTTTCACTGTACATGACATATCTACGTATACGTAATTACTAATATGGTGTGGGTACATAAATTTCCACACAGAATCAAGGTACGGGCATTACTCAACATCGCTTTATAGGCCCTCATACGGTTTTAACGCCCATAACATCGTAACGACATAATGACAGTATTGTGGCGTGAATATTCTTTTTCATTTACTTGACAACAAAATTCGGATGGTCTTTTTTTTACACATTTTATAAAATACTCTAATTTATAGCATGAAAATGGAATAACAAAGTTCATAATCCAAAACAGATTTATCTCATTATCTTTTGTTGATATTTTTAATTGACCATGATGATAAGATGTAATTATAATGTACCTAACAATAAGACACATTATTTCCGTATTTATTTGTATTATAGTCAAAAACAAAAAGACTTTCAGACAACATTTTAGGTGTCTTGACGTTATAATGGAGTGTATTTTAATC
Organism: Agathymus mariae mariae; assembly: GCA_018251895.1. Classification (NCBI taxonomy): domain Eukaryota; kingdom Metazoa; phylum Arthropoda; class Insecta; order Lepidoptera; family Hesperiidae; genus Agathymus; species Agathymus mariae. Next base: position 2,816 of record DWPT01002420.1, on the reverse strand, counting down.
ACAAATTATTTATGCAAGTAAGTAACATGTTCTTGAAATCGGCATCAATACTTATTCATTACTTGCTAAAAATAACTTAGAATAAAATAGACGTATAGAAATATCAACTTCTTTTTACTACTTATATTTACAAAATATGCACCACGAATCAATAATTCACTGTACACAAAGGGCTTCTTTCTACTTCAGAAAAAGCGGTGTGTTTATTCAGCTCCTTTACAATTAGTAAAACTTATATTATTAAATAATATTCGTTGCTATTAATTGCATGTAGGGTTTACCTGTAATCGTGCACTGAGATTTTAATTATTTTGTTAATCTTGTATAAGAACAGCGTATGTTATAAATGTATGTAACAATTGTTGGTGAACCAATTATATAATTTCCCTAAAATGATTAATGATCAAAGTAATTAACCGTAAAAATCTTTATTATCCATGACAAATCTTAATCAAATTAATTGAATCTCAGCAAATGAGACCGCATTCTCTTCGTCGTTTTTCTTCCATTGTCTCAGCACAAAGGCAACCGTTCGGTTTTGTTGTCGCGTGCTTTTGCATAAAACTGTGAAAATAAAAAAGTTCTATTCCTAGGAAAATAATGTGAGATTTTCCGAACAAGCGCTCGCAAAAAACGCGACACTCAGTGAAATTGCTATGTCGTATATTCTTGAGGCACGACTCTTAATTTGACGAGGAGAATGTAAAAATAGCATTACGCAGAGCGAGATGCCTAGGGGAAGGGGACCGTAAGTGCGACTACAATTTATATCAACCTACGTATATTATCGCGGCATCATAAATACGTGAAATGGTTACGGCCTCCCGCTGCAAAAATTATTTTTCTTGATATTGTGAACGACGAATTCTCATAGCGATCTTCTATAGATGTAAATTGTATCATTTACAAAAGATCATAGGTTTGGACTGCCATAATATACATTTAAGTATTATTCTTATCTAGCTGTGTCTTCGACTAATTCATTATAGAAGAGCACTACCACCTTGCATAAGTATCATCAGGATTGAACTGGTTACAGAAACCAACGTGTCCATTAAGACCTGAACCTGGAGCATTTTTCATTGTTCAGAACGATGTACCAAGAGCAGGCAACGTTACCTTACGCTCAAGAATCTCAGGGAAAGCAAATCTGACATTGAATATATTTAGGAAAGGGGAAAATTCTCGGCAACCATGTTATGCTACTGGGCGTGTAGCGGTTCACGTTAATTAACGCAATATAAACCGTGAGTCACGTGTCGCGAATAAACATTTCCTTTTAATTAAGACATTTTGATTAAGACTAAAATCACGTTGAAACTTTCCACGATCTAACTAACGATCTATGAACTTGTGGTAATTGAAGACCCTTTAGTCGAGTTGTTAGTCGAGAGGAAAATTAAGATTTTGATCCTGAGAGCTTAATATTTACATAACAGTTAAGTATTTTGTTTTTTGGTCTTGTTTATTTATGTGTTGATGTTAATGTATTACTGTTTATGTCAGTTGTAATTCTTTTTATATCCGCGACAGTGAAACCTAATGAGGATTCTGTGCGGTGTGTGGATTTGCTATTGAAAACTAACATTGATGACCTTGTAACTTAGTTGCTAGTGACTGCCTGCCGGGCGTGGAATCCCGGTGTCGATTCCCCACCAGTGCATTTATGTGACAGATTGTGAGAGCGTTTATGTTCATATTTATTGACAAATTACTACGCCATAGTCATATTTCACTATTGCTTGCATATAAATACAAGCCCATTAATCCAAAATATATATGCGTTAATTGATCTGTATGCATAGAATAAAACATCATTATTGCTCTCACTTTGTTTTACGAATGATCGTTATATTCCCAAATAGTTTATCCCGCCCAATTGTTTGCAATCAATTGTTGTTTGCTAACCATTGTTACTAGTTTTTGTCAAGCGTTTTATAGCATTGTCCTGTTTACTCCACATCATAACCTTTTTTATGTGAACGGTTGACAAACGAGCAGACAATCCACTTGTTGGTAAATAGCCACCAATGTAACATTACAGAACATCGACTACTTGATAATAATCTTTCTCGTGAAACACTTTATCCGTTGATAATATTCTTGCAAAAGTTTTGAGATTAGTTTACTTAGACGATTTTCTGTCGTAGTCTATAGTGTAATGTAAAATAAATAAACATACTTGTACAATTATTACCTCCTGATATATCTTAAGTAATAGTAAAACATTTCTTTGCTATATATACTCATATCTTCTACTAACTTTACTTAATTAACGACGTCTTTCTTCGAGCATTGTCAGACTCTTTGTAGATTAGAATCTTTTAAGATTGATTCGCGACATCCAGTTTCAAATCTGCTATTCTTTGAAGGAAAAGGGAGGGAAAATCCAATAATGAGCGAACATCTCCCGACGGGTAACGGGCGAGTTATCTAGAATGGCGTAACGTATACGCGGTTAAATTGCTAGGGGCATGGAAAACGCATTAATGCCTGTGATATGAACCGAGACGGCCACATGACGGGAATAAGAAATTTTATAAGAGATTTCGCAGAGGTAAGGCGGTTTATCGCAACACAATTTGGTGTCGTTACCCGACTTGCGCCTGCGAACGACTGTGGTATTGAATATACAGGATGGACCAAAAAGAATATACGTATTTCAAACTGATATATTTAGTAAACTATCGATAGTAGCGATGTGTCTAGATTGTGTCCATGTCCCCCAGATGTCAGTTTTGCTTGGTTACAATGACGTATTCACAGTTGTTGTAAAATGGCTACGCCACAGCACAAAAGCTTTTGTATTCTTGAGC